>APFE031679870.1:252603-370153 GCA_000404065.3 Pinus taeda | reverse complement strand
GTTGTGAGTGGTATGCTTCCTGGTTGCCATAATTTTGCTTTCCATTTTTCTTGCTAACCTGAATGCCTTCTCTAATGAATCAGGTTCCCAAGGCGAACATCATGTTGTATATTATCCTTTAAAGACCCTATGAACACATCAATCCTATGCTCCTCTGGAATATATTTTACCCTTATGTTCAATTTTTCGAACTCCTCAATGTGCTCCATTATTGAACCCTTTTGTTTGAGACTTATCAATTGACTAAAAAAAGTGTTGCTTTTTGTATCCTCATAATGTGCTATCAATTCTTCCGTAAAAATTGCCCAATTGATAAATTGTTTATGAGAGAAAAGGCATTGATACCATACAAACTGATTTGGTTCCAAATATAAAGTTGCAATACGTACCTTTTGTGTGTTTTGCACATTATTGAGATCGAAAAATTGTTCCATCTGCAATATCCATGTTGCAGGATCCTTACCATCAAACTTCTTCATATCGATTTTTGGAATACGGTGGGTCTTCGATCCAACATTAGAGTCTATGGAATCATGATTAAAATTTCTTTTGTTGCCATCATGAGTGTCCTTTACTACCCTTTCACCATTAGTGACCATTTCTTGTAGCAACTTATTCATATTTATCTTCAATTCATCCATGTTTGTCTTCAAATCTATCTTCAAATCGTCCATATTAGCTTCTACGCCTTTCTTTAAACCATCCATATTCGCTTCTACATCTTTCTTTAAACCATCCATCTTAGATTATGTTCCTTTTTGTGCAAGTGACAATTGTTGCACTTGGTCTCGTAATTTTGATATATCATGTTGCATTTCTTCCTCTTCTGCATGGGTCATGCTAGAGCTTTCAGGTTGCCTACTAGGTGTTTGAATTTTCTTTCCTCAGGGCTTAAATTACCAATAATAATCCCTTACTATGCCCTCTGAATTTCTTCAAACTAATTTTTCAAACCAATCTTATGGAAAAATTTTAAAAAACCTACACACCTTTTTTCACTTTGTAGGAGCCTGATATTGAATCTGATGTATATCTATAATTTTGGATCATCTAGTTCTGAAATTACGATCTATGGTAGCCATCTGTGTCCTCTTTCCAATGCCACTAGTCTGATCCAAATTGGATTCTGCAAGGAAGAGTTAAGCGAAATCTCCCACAGTGACCTGATTATAGGCTAGTTCAGTAGAGAGAACTTGTACGACGTGCCACAAGTCACTGTTTCGACCTTTAGCTATGAAAACTATATAGAAGAAACTACAGTCTGTCCTTTTTCTGGACCTTCTTATGAAATTTCAATCCAATGCTCAGAGAAATAGTTATGATGATTTTCCCCAGGTCACCTGTTTGGAATGTAATTCAGGAGTCCACAAAAGCCCATCTTGCTCAGACCATATCTCCACAAATGTAGTGCAAAAATCTTTGAAATTCAGACCCAAGATTTAGCGCGATGGCTTCTCAAATGCGTTATTGTTTCAATGTCTGAAATGTCGCAGAAAAAAAGTTATAGCGAAAATGTAAAGATGACCTGTTTGGAGCAGCGAAACCCTAGAATCCAAAGCTCTGATACCAAATGTTATGTAACCAGCTCAAGAAAAATAGAGAAAAGATAGATCAATGCCTTGGAATTCAGCCTCTTCGAGGGGGAAACCTCTTTTACATTACATAAATGAACAATTCTTGGATGATTCAAATGACAAAACCTCCTTTCTATATAGGAGTCTAAGGAGTCACAATATAACCCAGTCGACCTAACAATAATAATATAAAGCCACAAAAATAACAATAGAGGAATTCTATGGGGCACAGTAATAACAAAATGGGAACAATAGCGGCACAACGATATTAATAAGGGGTATAACTAAAATAGTAATGGGGTAATCACTAGTATTATAGGGACCCAACATAGTTGGGAAACTGGGAGCTGAAGTCATTGCAGAGCGGCCGATAGTCTCACCTCCAGGTAACAAATGACCTCGTCTTTGGCTGGAGACGATGAGTTGGGTAGCTGGAAAATCCCTACACCCTTCTCACTGTTAGATCACCCAAACCCAATCAATGGATGAAAACTATACCAAATGTCACGGCCAAATTGAAACGATGGACGAATGCATGTAGTGGAGCGGTCGAGGAGCAAGTCATGTGGCAGAGCGTATAGACGGAATTTAATCCAAAGTTGGGTGATGTATCAGATGCCTCGAGGGAGGCCATGTGACCCTTTACGGTATGGAAGAGATAGATAAGCCAACTATGGGAATTTAAAATAGAATTAAATAAAAAAATATGCCATAGAAATCATCATCCACCTCTGCGGCATGACAATAAGAATTGCTTTAATGCCTACTCATAAATATAAAAGATATTTTTATATATATGTGTGATAGTTAATGTTTGATGTTACAAGACATAACCTATAGAAATTTAAAAATCCAAATCTAAGATTTATAACAATTTTTAAAATGTTTAAAAAATATATCAAAAAAATAAAATTTTAAAGAGTTAAAAAATATATTAAAAATAAAAGTTTAAGGGTTAAAAATATTATAGGAAAATAATTTAAAGGATTTAAGAAAAACATAAAAAATAAAATATATAACATTTTAAAACATTAAAAAATATATTAAATGATTAAAAATATAAAGCATCTATAATATTATGTATAATAATGGAAACTGGGACTCTCTTGGGTGGTTAACTATAATGGTTGTTACTTTCTCCATCTAGTTGCAAATCCCTACTAGTGATACAATGAACTATAATGTTTAATCCACATGCATTGTGATGTTATCAAATGTTTATCCTTCTAACAATATCCAAGTTTAAAGGAAGTTGAGTGTAGGTGTTACATACAAGCATTGAGATGTTTGTGCCCAAGCTTGCACCTAGTAACTAGGACATGCCAAGAGGTCAGCCCACCTCCCATCCTAGATCGCCTTTGGCTCAAGTGTAATTTTTATGAAACTAGCTAACAAAAAGATAGAAAATATAGATCAATGCCTTAGAATTCATCCTCTTCGAGGGGGAAACCACCTTTACATTACAGAAATGAATGGTTCTTTGATGATTCAAGTGACAAAACCTCCTTTCTATATATAGGAGTCTAAGGAGTCACAATATAAACCAGATGACCTAACAATAATAATATAAAGGCATAAAAATGACAATAGAGGGATTCAATGGGGCATAGTAATCATAATATGGGGATAATAGAGGCACAACAATATTAATAAGGGATACAACTACAATAGTAATGGGGTAATCACTAGTATTATATGGACGTAACATGCCCCTTTCCTTCAAAAAGGTGTTCTCCTCAACGCTTGAGTAGTTCTGGATGCTTCTGTATTAAATTCTCATCCTCCCATGTGGAATCTTCAGTGGATAAGTTCTTCCACTTGATGAGATACCCTGAAATTGATCGATTCTGTAGATGTCGAGTTCTTGTTTCTGTGACTGCTTCCATTTCCAATATAATTTTTCCTTCCTCATCAAGTTCTGGAAATATTGTTTGAATTGGGAGCTTGTTGCCTATAACCTTCTTTAAACATGAAACATGGAAAAATGGGTGAACTCAAGCAACTGTAGGAAGCTCCAATTTGTATGCCATAGTACCAATCTTTTGCAACACCTTGTACGGACCATAATACTTTGGTGATAATTTATTATCATTCTTAGCTTGCTTGAGGGACATTTGTTTATATGGTTCTATCCACAAGAATACCCAATCACCTACATCAAAACTTCTTTCACTGTGATGTTGATATGCCTGTTGTTTCATTCTATTATGCACCAACACGAGGTTATCCTTTAAGAGTTGGATGACTTGTTGTTGATGCTCGATGTGATGTTCCACTGCTTGAACCTTAGAATTTTCTCTTAAACATGATGTGATGGATGGTGGCTGATACCCATAAAGTGCCATAAATGGGGTCATTTTTGTTGCTGTATAGAAGGAAGTGTTATACCACGATTCATCCAGAGGCAACCATTTGACCCATTGTGTCTGTTTATCAGATATAAAGCAACAAAGATATCCTTCCAAACATTTGTT
The DNA here is from genome assembly GCA_000404065.3 of Pinus taeda. Taxonomy (NCBI): domain Eukaryota; kingdom Viridiplantae; phylum Streptophyta; class Pinopsida; order Pinales; family Pinaceae; genus Pinus; species Pinus taeda. The sequence continues at coordinate 366,105 of APFE031679870.1, read as the reverse complement.
TACTATCTCAGTTTGCCCATAAGATTGAGGATGATAAGACGAGCTATGAGCGAACTGAGTACCGAGACAAGAAAATAATTATGTCCAAAAATTTCCAGTGAAAATGGGATCTCTGTCAGTTACAATAATCTTTGGGTTCCCATGTATCTTTTGAATTGTTTCCATAAATGTAGTAGAAACTGTACTAGCTTTAAATGAATGTGATAATGCACAAAAGTGTTCATACTTGGTAAGCCTGTGAACTACCACCATGATGACACTTTTTCCCTCATACTTGGGAAACCTGTGATAAAATCCTTTGAAACTGCCTCCCAATGTTGGCTTGGAATGGATAAAGGTTGTAATAGACCCGGGGTCTTAATTGTTTCAACTTTATTTTGTTGGAAAACCAAACATTCCGCCACAAACTTTTGAATATCTAATTTAAGGTCATCCCAAAAAAGCTCCTTCTTAACACTGTGGTAATTTTTTAAAAATCCTAAGTGCCCTCCTAAGGGAGAGGTGTTCAATTCCATAAGAATGTTTTGTTTGAGTTGGGAATTCTTACAGAGGTATAAGCGATCTTTGTACCACAACGAATCATTTTCCCAGCTAAATATATCAGATGTACTGGAATCTTGTTGTAACTTTCGAATAAGTGCCCACACTTCTTCATCATTCTTCCATTCCTCCCTAGCTTCGTTTATCCAATTTGGTTGGATAATAGAAATGGCGCACAACAATGCTTCCACATCCTCATCCTTTCTTGAGAGTGCATCTACCACAACATTTTCCTTCCCTTTTTTGTAGATGATTTCAAACTCATAACCCAACATCTTTGTGAACCACTTTTGTTGCTCTTCAGAGGATAATATTTGTTCTAAAAAGTATTTAAGGCTATCATGATTCGTTTTTACCTTGAAGTGTCTTCCCATTCGGTAGGGTCACCATTTCTTAAGTGCATGTAGTATTGGCAATGTTTCCTTCTCATAAATAGCTTTGTGTAGAAACTTTCCCTTGATTGGACGACTTTTAAAAGTGATTGGTCTTTCATCTTGCTTTAAAACAACACCAATTCCATTTCTTAAAGCATCACATTCCACAATAAAGGTTTTTGTGAAGTCCAGTGTAGCTAAGACCGGTGCTTAACGCATTGCCTCTTTAATATGTTCGATGGTCTTTGTTGCTTCTCGAGTCCATGAAAATGCATCTTTCTTCAATAATGTTGTTATAGGTGCTTCTATTCTCCCATAAATCTTAACAAACTTGCGATAATATCTTATCAACCTGAGAAATCCTCGCAGATGCTTTATGGATGTGGGGACATTCTTTAATGGCTTTAATTTTGCTAGGGTCTACCTTAACTCCTTCATGAGATATAATATGACCCAGATATTTCACCTCTTGTACTCCAAAGAAACATTTGGATATTTTTGCATATAAATGTTTCTCCTCCAATAGCTGTAGCACCCTGTCAACATGTTCAACATGATCCTTCCAAGACTTGTTGTAGATTAGTATATCATCAAAAAGTACTAACACAAATTTTCTAAGGAAAGGTTTGAAAATGGAATTCATTAAACCTTGAAATGTAGAAGGTGCATTGGCAAGGCCAAAAGGCATGACAAAAAATTCATAATGACCCTCACGAGTTCTAAATGTTGTTTTCGGAATGTCTTCAGTCTTCATTCTGATTTGATGTTATCCTAAATGAAGATCCAACTTGGTGAAGTAAATTGATCCATGCAATTCATCCAGTAATTCATCAATGATAGGAATGGGAAACTTACCTTTAATAGTGAGCTTGTTGAGCTCCCTATAATCTAAACACATGCGCCATGATCCATCCTTCTTGTGCACCAATACTACAGGAGCAGAGAAAGAACTTTGATTAGGTTGAATTATACGAGCCTCTAGTATTTCCACAACCATATGTTTAGTTTCACTCTTTTTGGCATAGGGATATCTGTATGGCCTAATGTTTGTAGGAACACTTCTTGGAATCAGATGAATAGCATGATCATGACCATGAATAGGTGGGAGGCCTTTGGGAGTCTCAAGTACCTTGGAATGTGTTGGGTCCCTATAATACTAGTGATTACCCCATTACTATTATAGTTATACCCCTTATTAATATTGTTGTGCGCCTATTGTCCCCATATTGTTATTACTGTGCCCCATAGAATCCCTCTATCATTATTTTTGTGGCTTTACATTCTTATTGTTAGGTCGGCTGGGTTATATTGTGACTCCTTAGACTCCTATATATAGAAAGGAGGTTTTTTCATTTGAATCATCGAATTTTTTTTCCTTTATGTAATGTAAAGGAGGTTGCCCCCTTGAAGAGGCTGAATTCTAAGGCATTGATCTATCTCTTCTATCTTTCTTGAAGTTGGTTTCAAAACATTTGGTATCAGAGCTTTGGATTCTGGGGTTTTGTTGCTCCAAACATGTCATCGTGGAATTTTTGCTATGAATTATTTTCTGTGATGTTTCATAAGTTGAAAAATAAAACCATTTGAGAAGACATCACGCTAAATCTTTGGTCTGAATTTCAGAGCTTTTTCCACTATATTTGCGGAGATATGATCTGAGGAATTTGGTCATTTTGCAGACACTTGAATTACATTCCAAATAGGTGACTTGGGGAAAATCATCATAACTTTTTCTCTGAGCATTGGATTTCAATTCTGTAAGAAGGTGTAGAAAGAGGACAGACTGAAGTTTCTTCTATATATGTTTCAGAGCTAAAGGTCGAAACACTGACTCGTGGCACGTCGTACAAGTTCACTCTACTAAACTAGTCTATAATCAGGTCACTGTGGGAGATTTCACATAAATCTTCCTTGGAGAATCCAATTTGGATCAGACTGGTGGCATTGGAAAGAGGACATAGAGGGCTACAATAGGTCGCAATTTCAGAATTGGATGTTCTAAAAGTACAGACATACATCAGAGACAATATCGAGCTCCTACAAAGTGAAAAAAAGGTGTGTAGATTCTTTTAAATTTTTTATTAAGATTGGTTTGAAAGTTTATTTTGAAGGAATTCAAAGGGCTAGTAGAGCATTATTATCGGTAACTAATGCCCCAAGGAAATAAAATGTAAACACCTAGTAAGGAACCTGAAAGCTCTAGCATGACTCATGAAGAAGAGGAAGAAATGCTACATGATATATCAAAATTACAAGAACAAGTGCAACAAATGTCACTCTCACAAAAGTTAACAAAAGCTAAGATAAATGGTGTTGAAGTAAGATGTAGAAGCTAAGATGGATGGTTTGAAGATAGATTGAAGATTTGAAGATAGGCATGGCAGATTTGAAGACAGATTTGACAAATTTTCTACAAGAAATGCTTACTAATGGTGTAAAGGTAGTAAAGGAAACTCATGATGCGAACAAAATAAATGTTAATCATGATTTCATAGACTCTAATGTTGGATCGAAGACATACCATATTCCAAAAATCGATATGAGGAAGTTTGATGGCAAGGATCCTGCCACAGGGATATTACAGATGGAGCAATTCTTCGATCTCAATAATGTGCAAAACACACAAAAGGTACGTATGGCAACTTTATATTTGGAACCAAATCAGTTTGTATGGTATCAATGGCTTTGCTCTCGTAAACAAATTATCACTTGGGTAGTTTTTACGGAAGAATTGACAACACATTATGAGGATACAAAAAGCAACACTTTTTTTAGCCAATTGATAGTCTCAAACAAAAGGGTTCAATAATGGAGCACATTGAGGAGTTCCAAAAATTGAACATAAGGGTAAAAAATATTCCAGAGGAGCATAGGATTGATGTGTTCATAGGGACTTTAAAGGATAATATCCAACATGATGTTCGCCTTTGGGATCCTGATTCATTAGAGAGGCATTCAGGTTAGCAAGTAAAGTGGAAAGAAAAATTATGGCAACTAGGAAGCATACCACTCACAACTATAAAGATGGAAGTGTTGTTGCCCCTAGTCTTCCACAACCTATAAGGTTGACACCACAACAATTGGAAGAAAAAAGAGCAAAAGGGCTTTGTCACAGTTGTGATAGAAAATACACTAAAGGTCATAAGTGTGCTGAGAAGAAATTATTCTACATAGGTTGTGAGGAGGAAGAAGGAAAGTAGCAAGAAAGGTCAAGGGAAGAGGATATACTTCGGGAACAAAGCCTAGATGAAGAGGAAATGAATCTGATCATATCTTGTAATGCATTGGCTGGAATTACCACTCCTCCAACCATCAAGATAGAAGGACGAATCAAGAAGAAAAGGGTAATAGTGTTGATTGATTCAGGAAGTACCCACAATTTTATTCATTGTAAGGTAGCAAAAGAATTGAATTGCTTCCTATATCCAGCACCAGAGTGTCAAGTGATGCTTGCAAATGGAGGAATAATAAATTGCTCTGGAAAATGCCATAATATCAAGCTATCCATGGGAGAATATGTATTGACTAGCCTAATGCTTTCCATTCCAATGGGAGGTGCTGATGTTGAACTAGGAGTCCAATGGTTACAATCCTTGGGTACAATAGCTTTTAATTTTCAAGAACTTTTCATCAAATTTTCTATGGAATGAAAGGAAGTTGAATTAAGGGGTATTGTAGGGAAACCAGGAAAGATAATAAGCTCTAATGGTATGACAAAGCTTCTAAAAAAGGAACAAAAAGGTGTAATTGCATAATTATGTTTGCTAGATGTTTCCACATCGAAATCATCTATTTCTCCAGATCTCCAAAAAGTCCTGTACAATCATTCCAAGGTATTTGAGACTCCCAAAGGTCTCCCACCTATGCGTGATCATGCTCATGCTATTCATCTAATTCCAGGAAGTGTTCCTCCAAACATCAAGCCGTACAGATATCCCTATGTCCAAAAGAGTGAAATTGAACGTATGGCTGCAAAAATGCTAGAGGCTAGTATAATTCAACCGAGTCAAAGTTCTTTCTTTTCTCCAGTAGTATTGGTGCACAAGAAGGATGGATCATCGCGCATGTGTCTGGATTATAGGATGCTCAACAATATCACTATTAAAGATAAGTTTCCCATTCCTGTCATTGGTGAATTACTGGATGAATTGCATGCATCAATTTACTTCACCAAGTTGGATCTTCATTCAGGATATCATCAAATCAGAATGAAGACTGAAGACGTTCCAAAAACAACATTCAGAACTCATGAGGGTCATTATGAATTTTTGGTCATGCCTTTTGGCCTTACCAATGCACCTTCAACATTTCAAGGTTTGATGAATTGAATTTTCAAACCATTCCTTAGAAAATTTGTGTTAGTATTTGTTGATGATATACTAATCTACAGCAAGCCTTGGAAGAATCATGTTGAACATGTTGATAGGGTGCTACAACTATTGGAGGAGAAACAATTATATTCAAAAAGATCCAAATGATTCTTTGGAGTCCACGAGGTGGAATATCTGGGTCATATTGTATCTCATGAAGGAGTTAAGGTAGACCCTAGCAAAATTAAAGCCATTAAGGAATGGAAAAGACCCACATCCATAAAGCATCTGCGAGGAATTCTCAGGTTGACTGGGTACTATTGCAAGTTTGTTAAGAGTTATGGAAGAATAGCAACACCTCTAACAACATTATTGAAGAAAGATGCATTTTCATGGACTCCGGAAGCAACAAAGGGGTTTGAACATCTTAAAGAGGCAATGTGCCAAGCACTGGTCTTAGCTACACCGGACTTCACAAAAACCTTTATTGTGGAATGTGATGCTTCAGGAAATGGAATTGGTGTTGTTCTAATGCAAGATGAAAGACCCATTGCATTTGAAATTTGTCCAATCAAGGGAAAGTTTTTACACAAAGCTATTTATGAGAAGGAAATGTTGGCAATACTCCATGCACTTAGGAAATGGCGAGCCTACCTAATGGGAAGACACTTCAAGGTAAAAACGGATCATGATAGCCTTAAATACTTTTTAGAACAAAGATTATCCTCTGAAGAGCACAAAAGTGGGTCACAAAGATGTTGGGTTATGACTTTGAAATCATCTACAAAAAAGGGAAGCAAAATGTGGTGGCAGATGCACTCTCAAGAAAGGATGAGGATGTGGAAGCATTGTTGTGCACCATTTCTATTATCCAACCAGATTGGATAAACGAAGCAAGGGAGGAATGTAAGAATGACAAAGAAGTAGGGGCACTTATTCGAAAGTTACAACAAGATTCCAGTACGTCTGATACATTTAGTTGGAAAAATGATTCGTTATGGTACAAAGATCGCTTATACCTCTGTAAGAATTTCCAGCTGAAACAAAAGATTCTTATGGAATTGCACACTTCTCCCTTAGGAGGGCACTCAGGATTTTTAAAAACTTACCACAGGGTTAAGAAGGAATTTTTTTGGGAGGGCCTTAAATCAGATATTCAAAAGTTGGTGGCGGAATGTTTGGTTTGCCAGAAAAATAAAGTTGAAACAATTAAGACACTGGGTCTATTACAACCTTTATCCATTCCAAGCCAACGTTGGGAGGAGGTTTCAATGGATTTTATCATAGGTTACCCAAGTCTGAGGGAAAGAGTGTCATCATGGTGGTAGTTGAAAGACTTACCAAGTATGCACACTTTTGTGCATTATCACATCCATTTAAAGCAAGTACAGTTTCTACTGCATTTATGGAAACAATTCAAAAGCTACATGGAAACCCAAAGATTATTGTAAGTGCCAGAGATCCCATTTTCACTGGAAATTTTTGGACAGAATTATTTTCTTGTCTTGGTACTCAGTTAGCTCATAGCTCATCTTATCATCCTCAATCTGATGGGAAACTGAGATAGTAAACAAATGTTTGGAAGGATATCTTCGTTGCTTTGTATCTGATAAACAGACACAATGGGTCAAATGGTTGCCTCTGGCTGCATGGTGGTATAACACTTCCTTCCATACAGCAACAAAAATGACCCCATTTATGGCACTTTATGGGTAATCAACCACCATCCATCACTCATATTTAAGAAAAAATTCTAAGGTTTCAGGTGTGGACATCACATCGACATCAACAAAAGTCTCTCCTCTTAAAGGATAACCTCGTGTTGGCACAAAATAGAATGAAACAACAGGCAGATCAACATCGTAGCGAAATAAGTTTTGATGTAGGTAATTGGGTATTCCTACGGCTACACCATATAAGCAAATGTCCCTCAAGCAAGCTAAGAAGGATAATAAATTATCACCAAAGTATTATGGTCCATACAAGGTGTTGCAAAAGATTGGTACTATGGCATACAAATTGGAGCTTCCTCCAGCTTCTCGATTGCACCCAGTTTTCCATGTTTCATGTTTAAAGAAGGTTATAGGCGACAAGCTCCCAGTTCAAACAATATTGCCAGAACTTGACGAGGAAGGAAAAATTATTGGAACCGGAAGCAGTCATAGAAACAAGATCTCGACAGCTACGAAATCGATCAATTTCGAAGTATCTTATCAAGTGGAAGAACTTATCTGCGGAAGATTCCACACGGGAGGATGATAATTTTATATAGAAGTATCCAGAACTACTCAAGCGTTGAGGACAACACTTTTTTGAAGGCGAGGGGCATGTTGGGTCCCTATAATACTAGTGATTACCCCATTACTATTGTAGTTATACCCTTATTAATATTGTTGTGCCCCTATTGCCCCCATATTGTTATTACTGTGCCCCATAGAATCCCTCTATTGTTATTTTTGTGGCTTTATATATTATTGTTAGGTCGGCTGGTTTATATTGTGACTCCTTAGACTCCTATATATAGAAAGGAGGTTTTGTCATTTGAATCATCCAAGAATTGTTCATTTATGTAATGTAAAGGAGGTTGCCCCCTCGAAGAGGCTGAATTATAAGGCGTTGATCTATCTTTTCTATCTTTTCTTAAGCTGGTTTCATAACAGAGAATGCTCAAAGGTGTTAGATGCTTCTAATACATTGTTAAAATCGTCAAGGAAAGAGAATGATGGGAACACATCACCATCATCCCATGGTAGTGCCCATTGTAGGAAAAGAGCTGAGGCAAGCTCTCATTGCCATAATTACACTAAAGACAACAAGGAAAGGTATAACAAGTCTCAATATCGAATGTTTGTTTAGATTAAAATCATGTTTTTAATGATTAATGTAAATCATGGCATCGAAAAACATGTACTTTTTGTGGTTTATATAACCATGTATTTAATGAGTGCTGGAAGAGAATGGAAACATGAAAGAGGATGAGGTGTGAAAGGCCTTCTCCATAGCAAGGGAAGAAGCATGTTAAGAAGATGTGGAGGAAGAAGAATTATTGTGGTCATTGCAACATAAGTGGTCATCAAAGGGCCACATGTTGGAGGTTCCATCTAGAGCAAAGCCTTAAAGACAAAGCGTCAGTGCATGAACCAATTGAAAAAGACGTTCAACAAGCAAAACAACCATAGGGGGATGACCCATTCACATTGATAAGTGAAAAATGGTTTCTAGATATGTTAGCATGTCATGGCCGTGTTTTTGTAAATCATTTTTTTTCATTTTAAATTGTACAAGTGACGATGTTTTTTCCATCACTTGTTGCAACAACAATGATGTCTTGCATTATTTTGTGGTGCATTTTAACTCATGAAAGTGATGATGTGTTTCCATCACTTGTTAAAGCAACAATAGTGTTTGGCCTTATTTTTGTAAATCATGTGTTGAAGTGATGATGTGTTCTCCATCACTTACTATAGAAACAATGATATTTTGGCCTTGTTTTTTATAGCTGGGGTATTGTTTCCATTTTGATGTAAACTTGACCACTGAGTATGTGCTATAAACTCATGGCAAGTATGGGATGCATGGATCATTAGTTGGTCTTGTAAATCAAACATGTAATTTGAAAAACAATGTACTACATGTTTGCAAGGGATGCAGGTGTCGGCTCATTGTTTATGGTTCTAAAGGGAAAAGGTGAAGGAGAAGGAAGGGTGACTTATCAGAAATTTGTAAGTGCAGACAATGTACAAAGAAGTGGCTGATTATTTTCATGCATTTGGAGGAAAAAAAGCTCCTCAGTGGGGAGGATTGATCTAGGTGGCTCCAGACACATGAAAAAGTCCTAGAGGACTCAGAAAGGGTTAAAATTAAAAGTGGTCAGATTTCTCCCAAACCAACACCAGATCGAAGTGCTCGTCACCCTGCTTCTAATGGTGCGAGCACCACTCAAATCTAAGCTCGTATGGAGGAGATAGATCCAGTCCAAGTTGTGGTCAAAGTTGGGCAGTGGGATAGGTTTAAGTTTCCTACAATTTGACCGACACCAAGGCATAAAACCAAGCTCCCAAAAGTGGGTGAATTTGTTGGATGGTTAATTTTCACAATGACCCTTATTTTTGTTAAAATTAAAAATGACCATTGTTTTTTTAAATAAATAAAAAAACAAATATATGTTGATGTGGCAGGCCATGACCCTCGCCACCCTCTTCCCAAACCACATTTCAAAACATATATTAAAAAGTAAAATTAATATTAAAAAATGGGCCGGTGGCCATGACCCCGCTAGATGCCCCAACCACCATACCCATAATAACAAAAGACACACACACACACACACACACACACACACACACACAAATCAATGTTGTAACGGGGTGGGCTGCCACTGGCAGACCCGACCCTTCCCTGTTCCACTTGTTGCATGATCCGAGGGTGGATGGGTTTGAACTCTTACAGCTGGAATGACTGGCCTGCCACTCAGGTGCCCACACCAAACCGCAACCCCAACATATAATGGTTACAACAACACAATGCCCAAATTGTTATGCCATTACAAAACACATGGTTAAAACAATGCACCCAACAAAAAGTACACATATATTTTTGGAGGGGTCAGGATTTGATTCCCCAACCTCCCCACCTCAAGCATTCTGCCCTAACAAACATGTCAGGAAGGTGTTTTTGTAGTTTCTGTCCAACAACTCATATTTAAGTTGCGAGTAGTCATTTTGCAAGAGGAGGAAGAACGAATGTGGATTTGAATGGAATGGATACCAGTGGAATGGTGTGGTAGAACCATGACGCAGTGCTAGAGGGTGGAAGCATGATTGGCATGCTTTTTGAGACAAAATTTTTGCGGAGAATCTTAAGATGCTAAAATATTCCTTGGGGAGGTAAAATTCATTTTGTCAGAATGTAATCATGTTTACAGTCATTTTTCTCAGATTTTCATAGGTAACACAATGGCAGGATTAGATTCACCTTTAGAGCAGTGGATTTACAGATTCCCAATAGAGGAGAATCTTTGAGAATCTTGAGGGAATCTTTCAGATTCCTTGGAGGCTGAAATTTCCTAGACCCAGAATGTAACCGGATTTAAACTCATTATTCTCATAATTTTGCAAGGATCTCAATGGTGAGATCATTTTTTTGATTTGAGTTGCAGATCTCCAGTCAACCCAGAGGAGGGAATCTTTGGAGAATCACGGGGGAATCTAAAATATTCCTACAGTCCTAGATTTTGTCAGTATCAAAATTGAAAAAATGGATAGTCGATTTTACACCTCTCGACGACACAAATTCAGTGGTGCAATTAGTTTTTGTAGTTGAGCCTTATATTTTTTGGCCATTTTCTAGATTAGAGTGATGATGTTAGATTTTAGAGCGTGGACAGTCAATTCTATGCTATTCGACGCCACGATTTCAGTGGTGCATTTAGATCCAATAATTGAGTATTCCATTCTCTAGGAAGCATTAGAGTTGAGGTATATGAAGTGTTTTTTCATGTACTTATTTGATCATTTACTTTGAGATGTACTATGTTGTTTCAATTCATGCTTGATGTATGATGCATAATCTTTGTGTCTATTTCATGTGAGATGTATTCACCATGGATTGTTATCTATGTTTTGATTGAGATCCCTTTGTTGCCCTGATGGTGGGATACTCATTATCACCATGAGTGTTTTGAGATCCCTTTGTTGCCATGATGGTGGGATACTCCTTGTCACCATGTGTAAGTTTATGTCATGCTGATAGGAGGTCTATTATGAGTGTTAGTTCCTGGTAGCAAAACATATCGTGGAGAGACTTTTCCACTCATGTAGAGGGCACATGTCCTTGTATGAGAGAAAACATAGTCCATGTACATATTCACCATTTCCAACATTGAATGAAGCGAGCAACACCATCTTAACATTGGGCCCAGAGACGTAGTCCACACTAGACAAACTCCATTATCAATGTCTCTTGTTTATGATTTTCTGATTGTCATTATGTTTCCATTTTCTTAAGCATGAAAATATGTTCATTTATGTTCTGATAAAATGAAATTCTAACTACATCAAGGAAACAAAATATCTTGGTTAAATATAGAAGTTGAGTCAACTCGGATCACATCTAGAATTAAGAGACAATCTTAAAAGAAGGAAAATCCCGAATAATTTATCACATAGGTAAATTTGATATATGAAGGTACTTCCATTGGATGAAGATCAAGATTCAAAACTGAAATCAAACTTTCCAGTTCAAAATTATTTCATGTCAAAGAATGAGCTTGAAACATTTCAAATTCTCCTCTTTTCAATTTTCTTCTTTGGTCAGAGTAATATTAGGAGCCTTATAAGCATAGGGTGTTTTAATTCACACATTCCCACAACTTGTTAGGAAGTGATTCTTGTTATTTGTGAGGCAGAACTATTTGGTTAGTTTTCAAACTAAAACTTGTAGATAATTCATTTGCGTAGTGTGCAATCCCAACACAATTGAAATAAAAAATTAGGATGGAATTGAATGTATTTTTAGTGTAATCTTGTGTGTTTTTAGTATTGTTTCCTAAATTTAGCATGTGTATGGTTATGCTACAAATGTCATTCAAGTTTAAGTTTTCAGGAAAGATGCTAACCCAAAAATACCTGAAGGCTCTATAATATACCCATAATAGCAATGCAAATAAAAATGAAAGAAGCTTACAAATAGGTTGCAGACATCAGTTCATTGGTGGAGACCAATTTATAATCATTTGAGCCAAATAAATGACAACTTTAGCTTCCGTATTTAAGAGTGTTGGAAAGAAACTCATCATACCTTTTGTTGTTCCTACATTGTGACCAACTATGACAATTCTTTCATCATTTACATGCAATTTTTCCAGCAATGCTAACTCAAGCTCGGAAACTATCATAGTATGGAAAACATAAAAAAACAATAAAACACATCATAGAAATGCAAGAGAATAGTGTCATTTGGAATTAGGTGCAGAGTATAATACACATCTATACAAAAACCCAAGATTTTGAGACAATCTTGAAAGAAGGAAAATCCCCAACAACTTATCACATAGGCAAGTTTGATATATGAAGGCACTTCCATCGAATGAAGATCAAGATTCAAAATTGAAATCAGACTTGCCAGTTCAAAATTTTGTCATGTCAAAGAACAAGCTTGAAACATTTCAAATTCTCCTCTTTTCAATTTTCTTCTTTGGTCAGAGTACTACTGGGATTGTTTTCTTTTATGTAGAAAGGATGGTTGGGAAGAACTTGTTAGGAGATGGGTAGAATTCAGAGTTGAATAGATGCCATTTGGGAACTTTAATCTTTTTTAATAGACTTTCAAATTTGGGCTATCTGGGAAGTATATTTTCACCTAGATTTCAAAATCTGAACTTAAGAAGGGGGATTTCTGATAATATGAACAACTTTTAGCAAAGATAGGGTACCTGATTGAATTCCAAAATATCAGACTTAAATTTTTTTCGTTCCCCCTTGTCACACTTCAAGTCCGTGGACACATTTTGTATGAATGGGTCTCTAGGAATCACAATATCTTTCTTTTGTTCCACCTCTAGAACTACTAGTTGACTCCTTGAATTTCCCTTGTAGAACTTAAGGCTAAAATCATTAGTGAAATCAAAGCCTTACCCCAGAGCCCCCACAAATTTCAGTACAAGTCTCTCTGAAATTGTGATTGTTTGTCTCGTGATTCAATCAAACCTGAAAATTTGCAAACATTTCTCGTGTCCCATCACATCCAATTCATTTGTAATGACAAGTACCTTAAACCTTGGAATCAAAATTCACACCATATCAAATCCATTATCCTTCAATTCCCCCACTCCCTCACTCAATTCTCAACAAACCCACCAGAAAATTTATTTATAAACAAACAAACATCTATTACTTCTTGCATACTCTGCACCGAACTACCCTGATTTTTCATAAATCCTTTCAACATTATAACCCCAATATACCCGCACTTCTTTGCTGAACTAGATTTAGTCAAACCCAATGAAAACTCCAACAATTTCACATGTTCTCCGCCACAGAGCCGAAGAGCAACCAAAACTCAAGAAGAAGTCGATGTCGAAGGGAAAGCAAACCACTGAAGATGATGAAAGGAAACTTGAGAAGAACATGAAATTGGCATCCAAGAGAAAGAAAGTTGTTGAAGAAGATGATGACCTTGATAGGGAGGAACCTGAGCGGAAGAAGAAAGCAATCTCCAAGGTAATAAAAGCCAACGATGAGGCTGCTGAAGAGATACACCTCAACCTTCCTTAACCTCGACATTCTTCAACCTTGGTTTAGGGAGAAAAAAATTATCCATATAAAAAAATTAAAGAAGTTGGTTGAAAATTAATTGTGGTATCTAACGATCGAGTCGCAACCACATTGAATTCAAATCAATGAGTAATCATCACCCAATTGTCTAACAAAATATCAAATGTAACATATTATGAAAGGAAGGGAGTTGGGGAAGTTCTTTTCAAAGAGGAATGCCTTACGACGTAATTATTTTAATTTTAATCTATTTTTCTTTATGGGAATTGAAATATATTAATTTGGTCAACACACACATATACATTCTCTCTCTATATAAATATATGAAGTTTACATTGAAATATATTAATTAAGAGGGATATTCAAATAGTTTATTTAGGTTTTATATTGAAGTATATATAAGGTAATTCTATTTATTTATTTTTAATATTTAATTACTTTATCTCTTTAAAATGATATAAAATTATGTTATTAGTCCTTGCACAAGAAATACTAACAATTATGATATAAAATTATGCTATTAGTTGTAACAAACTTGGTGAAAATTCCATGTAATAAAGTTAAAAATAATAACCACCGTTGATGGGACCCGTATTCCAAGCTTAATGTTCGGCAAGACATCCTAGCGGGTTTTCATTTGGTTTATTATGGCTAAGGAAATTAGAAAAGGAAATTGATAAGGCTTTTGAAAGACTAAATGACATTTTTGGCACATTTATTTATGAAAATAATGGAAATTAGGAGAAAAGGGAGGTGAAAGGTCATAGGATGCATGTGAGGAGGAAAATGAAGAAAATAGAGGCCTCATTAATAAAAAGGTTTATGAGGATCAATTGGTAACCTTTTATTAGTTCAATTTTGGAGCCCTCATATTATTCTCTCTCTCTCTCTCTCTCACTCTTGGACATTTATATATTTTTCCCGGAGCACTTTAGCATTGGATCAAGAAAGGCAAAGAAGGCAAGAGGAAACAAAGATCAAATAGTTTGAATAATATTCTTTGCAGGTATTGATTTGCATGTGTGATTTCCTATTATATTTGGCATGCGGCATGTGGTTTTTTCTGTCACGTCATCGATTTTTCTAAGTATGACAGTGTTTTTTCAGCCTAGCCTTACCATTTCTTAATAGCTTTAATGAGATGGGTTCTCATACTTTGGTTGAGATGTATTGCCAGATGGATTCGAATCTGAGTGGGGTGGATCTCCGAAATGACAAACATGGGGCCTAGTGGTCCTTGCACCAGACTATCGATCACGGTAAAGCCGATGGCCTAGTAACCCCTGAGCCAGACTATGTGTTGCAGTAAAGCCAAGATTGTGTGCCTCGGTGGGCCTAGAAATCCTTGCTAGTGAATGGCAGGATATATGGTGAATCCAATGGGTGGATTTCTCTCCGTTGGGCCTAGTAGTCCTAGGATGAGATGTAAGGTAAAGCCTGGAGAGTGGGTCTTGGTGTAGGGCCTAGTGATCCCTGGATCAGACCGTGGATTACAATAAAGCCTAAGAGACTAGGAGGCACTCAAATTCCTAAAGGTGTAGGTGGAGAACTTCGGTAGAATCCATGCTTGTTTTGTTATTTTCGGTTGGTTATGGGTCCCATATTCATGCTTGGAATATGGCACAAGGGTTATTGGATGAAGAGAGATTTGGCTCATCGAGTCTATGGTTGGGTGGAATGTGGTAGTACCATCACCAGTTGGTTTCTATATTCATTAATGAGAAATTCATTCCATTGGTTTTCAAGTGTAAATGTACTAGTTTATATGTGGATTCTATGGCTGATGTATTTATGGTATTTCTGTTGTTACTCTGCTAGTTATGTATATGTTTTATGACAACATATATGTATGGCTCTCATCATGTTTTTACTTCTAAATTAATGGACAATGTATCTATGACCTAATAGATGATAAAGCAACATATGACATGAGGGAATAATGGTTCTTAGTGATTCTCAGATAAGTATGAGATCCCTATGCTTAAATCTATTGTTTACACCTATAGATTACACATTTGTGATATGTTTGACGAAATGCTTGTCATGGCTAGTAGGGGTCTAATTAAGGGCTTGCTCAACTAATTGCTTTTGCATCATTGTTTCCTTGTTATTTTACTATTTTGAAGATGTCATTCCATTCTGTGCAGTGACTTGGGCTCTAGACCTGAAAAGGTGGCTCAAATCCCAGAGACACTGGCACAAAACTAGACAAAATAGTCCCTGGACGTTGGCATGCCTATAGCACGAGAGCTTCTAGAGCCTCCTGGATGCTAGCAGGCCTATAGCATGAGAGCATCTGAGGGTCAAGTGATTCAAAATCTCAGTGGGACCCATGGGATATTTGGCAACAAATTTTGTTTCGTTCCTGAGCGTCCTAATGCTAATGTTGAATGTCTATATGGTGTGTTTCTATCAGTTCCACTTCCTTAATGTGACTTAGGAGGTTGAATCATATCATAGTGGCCTCTCATCACATTTTTACCCTGGCTAGCTGCTTTCTTGGGTAGATGTGGGAGGAGGGTGTTAGAGTGTGGTATTAGAGCATGGTTCACCCCTCGGATTAGATGGGATGTGTGTTGGTCATGCATGCATAGATGTTGAATGTGTCTCTCTTACACTTGCATTCCATGTGCTTATTGCATTGCATGGTGTTGTTCATGGTTGTAGTTATTTCTCCATGTGGAAGTTGATGTTGTTGTTGTGGGGTGCATCGTAACATGTGTATGACTGGTTACATGATGTTATATGTCACTTACATGTATCAATTTTGTATGCTTGGTTGCATGTATCATCCTTTTAAGCTTGATTTCAAGTATTGTTCACTTATGCTTGATTATATGTGTTAATGTGTGTGTGTGGTTGATTATGCATTGCCTATGCATGTTGATGTTTGCATATGGCCATGTGTATAGTGGTGTGATAGTTGTTGTTGTCATGCATGAGGTCATGGTATGTGTAGTCGATATGGTCATGCGTTGATGACTGGATTCTAGCTAGAGTGATGTTTATGTGTTGATACAATTATTTGTTATATGTCTATATGTTGTTATGATTATGTTATACACATAGCATGTTGATTTGGTCTAGCTGACATAATATGCCTTGCAGGAAAGAGATCAAATGGCTAGCAAGATGGTAGACTACAAAGACTCTCCCTATGAATCGGATGAACAACACGGTGGGAACTCTTTTGATTTTGAAGACACATTGAGAATATTGAAGGAAGAGATAAGGAGTTGTAAGGTAGACAATGAAAGGATCACACAGGCATAAGAGAAACAAGCAGGGGTTAATTAAATACTCCTTCAAAGTTTGTCAGAACTACAACAACAAGGGACACTTTGGATTAGCCATGGAAAGGAGGATAAAACTAATGGGGCAGATGGAAGTAGGTCTCTTGGTAGACCCAAGTCAGATAGAGTTGACACGGTGAGAGATGGCAGGCTGCTGGACACTCCAGATAGGGGGGATGATGAGTACAGGTACTATTCTAGTTCTGGTTTTGATAAGCATCATGATTGTCATCATTATCATCCTTATAGGAGGAGTGATAAGGGATACTTTGTAGATGAATTTAAGAAAGAAACTCCACCTACTTTTGATGGAGATGTGAAGGTCTCCGAAGATGCAGAGGCTTGGATACTTGGTATGAATAAATTCTTTGATTTGCATGAGTACATAGGTAACACGAAGCCAAATCACTATATTTAGCTTGAAAGGTAAAGACAAAATTTGGTGGGAAGACATGAAGTGGGTCAGAGACATCAGGATAGATGACTTGAGTTGGCATGAGTTCAAGAGGCTTTTTAATAAGAAATACTTGTTATAAAGGTACTACGACAGTAAGGCCAAAGAATTCTATGAGCTAAATATGGGGTCAATGACATATGAAGAGTACACAACTAAGTTTTTGGCGCTATTGAGGTATGTACCATATCTTACAGATGGGAAGGATAAAGTTTAGTGATTCGTCAGTGGTTTGCCATTAGCATTCAAAGATTAGATCGAGTATGATGAGCCTCAGTCACTTGAGGAAGTCATTGGGAAATTGAAGTATTGCTACGAACAACCAAAGCACAAGAATGAATATCAACGAGGATGGAAAGGGAAAGAAAAAGGTAAAGGTAAATGGTAGCCTAAGACAAAAAAGCCTCAAAATGCAGAGGAGAAAGAAAATGTGGCATGTAAAAATAATTTTAATGCAATTAGACAGGGACATGGATCACAACAACAAGACAAAGGTAATGACTACAACAAAACAAACAATTTGCACCAGATTTTAGTGCAGTTTTTTCCCAAGTGGGATGAGCATCTTGGTGCTAAATCTGGCTCTATTGTACAATTTTTAAAGCATCCTTTTTTGCGCCAAATTTTGCATCCTTTTTTTTTATGCCAAATTTTGCATCAAGATTTGCATTTGATTTTACAAAAGGTTTTGCTTCTAGTTTTGTGTCATTTTTTGCATCTATTTTTGCATCATTTTTTTCTTCCTATTTTGTGCCATTCATTGCTTCTAGTTTTGCGTCATCATTTGCATCGAGTTTTACACTATCTTTTGCATATGATTTAGTGCCTTTTTTTGCATCCAATTTGTGCTAGTTTTTGCATCTAGTCTTATGCCATTTTTGCTTCTAATTTTGTACCTATTTTTGCATCTATTTTTGCGCTAGTTTTTGTGTCTATTTTTGCACCATTTTTGCCATCCAATTTTGCACCATATGTTGAATCTGATTTAGCGCCAAAATTTTCATCCATTTTTGCATCTTTTTTTGCACCATTTTTTGCATCCACTTTTTCCTTTGGTTTGTTTCTCTTTTTTGCATCCTATTTTGCATCATTTGTTGCATCAAATTTAGCATTATTTTTAACTTCATTTCTTACATCCAATTTGGCATCCCTTTTGAGCATCCAACTTTGCATCTAAATTTGCATCCTATGTTGAGCCATGTGTTACTTCCACCTTTGCATCTCATTGTGTGTCTAATGTTACATTCAATTTTGAACCATTTTTTACGTCTACTTTTACATTTGTTTTTGCACCAAGTTTTGCATCATTTTTTGCACCTCATTTTGTATCCAATGTTGCATATCAATTTGCAACTAAATTTGAGCCATTTTTATTCCCATTTTTGTGCCATTTTTTCTACTTTTGTGTCCAATTTTGCACCATTTTTATGTTTAGTTTTGCATCCTTTTTGGTGTCTGATTTTGCATCCTTTTTGGCATTCAAATTTGCATCTTTTTTCTTGCCACATTTTTATCTCATTTTGCGCCTAGGTTTGAGTCTGAATTTGCATCTAGTTATGCATCATTTTTGGCATCCAATATGGAATCCTTAGTTTCACCCTTTTTAACCCCATTTTGCATCTCATTTTGTGTCTTTTCTTACATCTTTTTTTTCTTCCTTTGTTGCACCCAATTTTGCACCCCAATTTTACATCATTCTTTGCATCCTCATTTTGGTGTCCATTTTTGTGTCCTTGTTTGCACCTAGTTTGGTATCCTTTTGTGTGCTCTATTTTGTTCCTTTATTTGTGTCTATTTTTGCACCCTTTTTTACTTCTACTTTAAAACCCTTTTTGTGTCATTGTTTTCATTTTGTTTTGATGGCTAGTTTAACTTCCAATTCTACTCCCAATTTTGCATCCACGATTACATCCACTTTTGGCTTCTTGTATAGCGTGTAATTGTATTTGCATTTATGACTCTTTTTATGGGTTCATTTTACTAACTTCAATTACATAATGAAATATATTACAATTTATAAATATCATTTAAGAAGATATGACAATTCAAATTGACAACTTGGTGTTTAAAAAGACATTTAAGGGAAATTGACAACATTCATCCAAAAAATAGAAGTATCGTCATATATAACAATTCTCGATAAAAAAATCATTTACAATTTTCAATATACATATATGACTACCAAATCAACACCTATTGTGTATAAATTTTGAATAATATAACACTTATTCACAGAGATTATCTTGATTATACACTATTTGCGGAATGCATGCATAATACATAACCTCCTCTACCATTGATCATCAATTTGCAGAATTAAAAAAAAAACAATCGCATGCGCACATTGAAACATCAATCACACAAATCAACACAGTATGTAATGGGGAAAGCATACAACTGAAAACCCTGAACTATCTGTATATTATAATGATAGAGAATATGTAACAATACATAGTACAATACTCCTCACAAGTACTCAGTACTATCTCCACATGCTACACACAAACCAGCTCAGATCTGAACAAGTCACAGGTTCAAATCTCCTCCACTGTTTGCCTACCTCTACTACGCAATCCAAGTTGAGAATAGATCAGATCCAAGTTTGAATTCCCTTGGCTTGTACTATGCAATCCTTATTGGCAATGTCAATCAATGATTGTGCAAATCTCATGCACAACTATAGTCACAACTGATAGTAGTCTCACCCTTTCACCCACCTCTAACACTTGTCTCCACTGAACTGTCCATGCACTGAGTTAACTGATGTATCCTTTAGTTAATTTATGAGTTAATAATTAGTGAACTAATTAATAATTAATTCACACCACTCATCACTAGTGTATTTGTTAGCTAGACTAAATACAACTAGTTCAACTAAGTCAAACTGAACACAACTCCATCAACTCCTCAATCAATCCACCAAACTCAATCACTTGAGTTATAATTGAAGTCCATCATGCAATAGCTCAACTAACCCATAGGAAAAGCGTATTTCCTTCTGGCAGTTGCATGTGCCACATCTGAAGCTCGAACTGAAGTGCTGCAAGATGATAAGATAATGTTTATAGTCCAAATATTATTAAGAGCTAATAATATTCGACTGTTTTATTTTTTGACTGGCAGTCTAAAAATAGACTTTGTCCATATGTCTAAAAATAGAGGTCCATCTATTTTTACCAACATGACCAATCATCCATAAATATCATCCTGCAACTCATAGACCATGATCCATATTTCTAAAAATAGACATAGTCTAAAAATAGACTTTGGGCCAAAAATAGCCCGTGGGCCCACTTAGTGAAGGCGACTTCTTTTCACTAAGCTCCATCATCTTTTTGCATTTTCAACATATTGCAAATGTCATTATTCCAAGATAATTCACCACATTACATCCAAAAATAGTAATATCATCATACATAATGATTCTCCATAAAAAAGCATTGACAATTTTCAACACATATATATAGTAACAAGATAATACTAATTAGATCATCATCATCTTTAATAAAATCAAATAAGATTCAAATTTGTGATTATCATATCAAAATATTTTGTGAATATTATTATTCTAAGATAAATTCATAACATCCATCCAAAGATAGTAATATCATCATACATAATAATTTTCCATCAAAATAATGTTGATATTTTTCAGGATATACAAAAAATAACAAGATAATAATGATAATATCATAATCTTCTTTAATCAAATCAACTAAAAGTCGATGTATGATTATCAAATCAACATGTTTCATAGATATCATTATTCCAAGGTAAATTCACAACATCCATAAAAAAATAGGAATCTCATCATACACAATAATTCTTCATAAAAAAATGTTGAGAATTTTCAACATATTCATAAGGTAACAAGATAGTACCAATAGTATCATCATCATTATTCAAATAAACTAGAATTCAAATGTATGATTACCATATTAAGACATCCCAACTAAATATCAAAATAACACATGGCTAGCTAGCACCACAAATATCATAGTCAAGATCATCCTCATGATCATTCCCATGATCACCATCATGGCCATCCTGGTAGTCTCATCCACATCATCATTACCAACTCCATCGCCATCATCATCATCATCATTGTATCTAATATCTGATGTAAGCTCAACATAGTTTGTATCATCATCTTCGCTATCATTACCTATAGCGTTATGGGAAAAAAATCAATATTACATGTTAGTATTAATTCAATAGCACAATGCATATTTTTGTCACAATGTTAACCATCAAATAAGGTAGGACATAATACCATTTAATAGCACTAAAAAATAAAATGAAAATATGGATTAAGATATATTGGAGATCCAACTAAGATTACAGTAGTAATTCACATTTAGTAGAAACATTTTTTAATCCATATGAAGTAGATACCAAATTGTTCTTCATATTCTATTGTGAATATTTCTTATGATGTCCATGCTCAATTGGTAAATTAAGAACTACTGGAAGCCTTAGTTCCAATTACAATTGTAATTTGGATAAGAAATAAAAGAATTTTTAACAAAAAAAGAATGTCACGTGGAAAAGTAAATTGTTTTTAATGAAAAAAATCACATATAATATGAATGTCACATGAAATATTGAGTTTTTTTAATGCATGTACTTTTCACTTTGATATAATGGATCCTAATGTTTGTTCAAGAACAAATGTTCACAAATAATTACTCCATTTGATCCAATATCACACTAAATCCATTATACCTAGTGACAATAATGATACCATTCTATTTGTTTTGAACTCCCTAAATTATAATGTAAAAGAGAAATAAAATATTGATTTCAATTTAGCTCTAAATCTAATTGATTTTCAACTTCCTAAACCATAAAGGTTTTAAAAATACCTTGATGTCATTATGATTTTAGCACTAAATACAATGTATCTAGTGATGTAAGCAGGGGACTTAAAACCAGACTATGTTTAGGTGGAGTGAAGGGTAAGATAAGGTGGGAATTCTACAAAACTTGCTTTGGATGAAAAAATATCCCTTGTCTGCTAGTGGTGGTTAGGATTTTAACATGGAATCAGAGTTTGAAAGGTGCCAACAAGAATTAAAAATGCTCAAGTTCATTACATCTAGAGAGTGGGTTTATATTATATCTTAGATTATAGCAGTCTAGCTAAAAATGGGATAAGATGGAATTTTTAGATTTATCATATGAAAAAGAATGTTAAAAAAGGGATTTATAGAGCTATTGGGTTTGTTAGGACTAGAAACAATTTAATAAAAATGTTTTTATTTTAATTAAAAAATCAATTTCATCAATCTAAAAGAATGATTTCTACAGTTATCGGGTATGTGAGTTTGATTTTGTTTAAAAAGTAAATTTCATTTCTATAGTTTATATTGTCACTAGATTTCAACAAAATTATTGGATTTCGTTCATGGCACTCAAACTCCAGTTCCAACTCACGATCCCAATTTCCAACACCAAACCACAAGATATGATATAGATCTCTGAAGTATTAGTATGCAACTAGGAATGCAAATATGGCTATAACAGATAAAAAAAATGGTAGGCAGTGAGCCTTCTAGCTTATTTTTGATACTTTTGGCCCTATGGGCATAGTCCAAAGTGCTGAGAGTTTCTTCAAGACAGTGGAAAGATGGTGAAACATTTGCTATTATGAAAGTCTTTATCCTCCCACCCAATGAATCATGTAGCACTATTTTAAGTTTATTATCCCTGCACCATTTTTCAAAGTTAGATACAAAATTACAGTCTAATTTCATTCTCAATTATGATAAATTCCAAACTACTTATATGCCACAAAAAAGTTAACCCAAATATACCTGTAAGGAACATGTCCATGATGCTCCATGAGAGCAGTGATAACATGACCTAATATTAGTATGCCTTTGTTGATATCCCCTACCCCCTTGCACAAACCTACAAAATTCACTAAATAAATTGCAATTATTTTTTTGCCTTTAGTCTCTCCCGGGATATATGCAATGTAATCTAGTTAAGTTTTGAATATTCAATTTTATTTTTTCATGTTGTGTAGGTACAATATTTGACCATCAAATTCCAACCTTGCAAACCATGATATATTAGATGCCATTCCAATTTAAATACTAAGTACAAAAGTAAGCTTGAACTTTACCATCTACTAAAGGTTGGATAGTTTGAATGACCTCACCTCCCTGTCCCCTAAATGGGATATGTTTTTTGAACCATCAAGATCAACCAGATTAAGTTTTCCGCATTTAATCAACTATTCTCCTTCTAGTGTTGCTTCTTTGATATGAATTGTGAAAGAAAATAATGAATGGGAGCCACCATAAAGAAAAAACAACATTCAGAACTAGATCTTATGAGAAGAAACAATGTGGAGAGAATTTACTTTACCTAGATTTCTTGTTGATAATTATTTATGGTGTTCATTGCTTAGAAACGACTCTTTCTAGTAAAGTAAACATTTAATTTTCCCTAGCAACTATTTTTTACTCAAGGCCTCATACATGTACCCAACTTTTGTGTACTCCATCAATGCTAAGAGATTTATCTATTTATAATCTAACATAACATTAGATATCTCATCAAGTGCAAGCAAGTCAATGATTTATTCATTGTACAACTCTAACAAGGTTACATTGTATTAATCATTTTGGCTTTCTAAGGTGTCAAATATTTTCTTAATAACCCTTGAAATCACACTAGCATTGGATGTAAACTCCCCATTTGATGCACTCTATAGATGCAATGGGTACAATGGTTATACGCCCATCATAAAGTTTCCACCTAAATCTAATATATTGCTAGATATTAAAAGACCAACATTTTATAATTGATGAGAACAAATAAATTAAGTGGAATTTAATAGGTGCCCCTTGAGGATGTTGTGCTAGAAAACCAACTAGAATTATTCAATCATGATTTCAAATGAGTCTTTGCAGTGAAAAGTATAAATTTGAAAATAGCAATGTAGAAATGTATCAAACAATTGAATATATCCATGGGAATCATTAAAAAATGATCTTCACAGAAAAACATTAAAACTTACTATTGACATTTTCCCTTCACCTTCCATGGTGTAAGTTTTCCTGTGCAAGTTTGGTCATAAGGAAAAGATTGTGTAACTGAAACCCTATAATAATTCATTTACTATTGAAATGGTAGCTTGATCATAGAGATCTTTTTATTGTGCAGATGGACCAAATACCTACAGTTTATGAGATTTTCATGCTACATTTGTAGAGATAGAGATATAGTAATATTTGCATTACTTAATGCCATGCTTTATAGTACGTCCAAAAACTTCAACAAAAAATGGGATGAATATGTTCCAAGATTAATTTCAACAAAATATTCACTTTTTCAGTGGTTACATATTAAACATCTATGAAATTATTAATTGGAAAGAGAAGTAGGAATTTCCCATTTTTAGTAGGAAAGTAGCTCAAGGACATAAACTACATCACAAACAGATTCTTACTTATAAAAACAAAGTAATACATGTAGGTAAAAAAAATTAACATACAATATTAAAAACAATAATATTATGTGTTAATCAAATGCAATACATACAATCTATACACAAATGATTTACAAAACATCTAGAAGTACTATAAAATGTTAATTCTAACTCTCACTAGCAACTAGAACATGTCAAATTGAAAATTATAACAACAAGTACAACAGATCTAAAATTCAAATCATGTCAATAACATGAAACTTTTGTATAAACCACTCCAATACCATGTTGAAATTCTCAGGATGTAGTAACAATCTTATCAATCTGACCTAACCAACCTACTTAGGATAACATAAAACTGAAAGTACTATGAAAACTACAATTTGATTTGTATTAGGAACTGAAGTTTAAAACACATCAAACTAAAAATCATAACAACAAATCCAACAGATCTGAAATTCAAATCACATCATTGTTTTATTACTTAGAAAATAGGAAATAATGGAAGCAATAAGTCTAAATTCTAATCCCTCACTAATCTCTACTAAAAAAAATGAATAATAATAGACACCTTGCCCCTCTTTATAAAGGAGGCTTGGGTTGTACACCAAAAATAACCTAACCATGTGCACCTGGGTTAGAGTGTCCAACATATGCATATGTGTTGGCCTCCTATAGAAATACACTTGAATTGGAGTGAACTACACACACACACCTTTCCTTCATGCTCTCCACAAATCAATAACCTCTCTCTAAAACCTATATAGTTTTCTTTTCTTGAAACTAGAAAATTATAGGAACTGTAGCTGGATTAGAGTGGGATACACAAACCTTTCCTTCACCCTCTCCTCAGATCAACAACCTCTCTCTAAAACCTATATAGTGCTCTTTTCCTGACACTGGAAAATTAAATCATAAATAGAAAAGTAACTCAAAAATAGAACTGCACTAAAATAGAAAACTGACTTAAACTAGAATTTTATAAATATGGATCAGTAGGGAACTAAAAGTGGAAAAACTAGAAAAACTAAGACCGGGGTTGTTAATTGCACCTCCCCCACACTCTATTGCACACAATAACACAAGCATATTGTTGTACAAAGTACAAACCTGGTGATGTGTGCTCCCAGACTTTGGACACCTTTAGAGGTCCCTGTAGAATTGGAAGATGACCTGTTGTAACTCCGTAAATAATGATGAATTGAGAGGGAAATATTCCTAGTTAATTGTCAGCTAAAGAGAATATAATATATATTTATTAACATGTTATGTATTGTTTTAGAGAGTAGAGACTACACAAATAGTTGTTTGTAACAATTATCATTAACATCCTACCTTTCCCCTTTTGCTGACAAAAAAAATATATTATTGCAATATTTTTGTGATTAATGAGGGCATCGCCAATTGACTTTTGAACTCATCCTTGACCATTCCACAAAACATAGCTAGTTGGTTCGAAACAAGTTTATGATATTTCCACTTTTCCAAATGTTAACAATTTGTTGTCATGATGCATTCAATGCTAATTCAAAAAGTTACTACTCTTCTCTAAAAGTACTAGTGTGAATAGGATTGATTCTCAAACTTATTTTCTTAAAAATTAATCCTTGTAAAACAAAAAAAATGTGTTTCTCATCAAGAAAACCATGAGATCATACCCTGAGCTATCTCGAAATCTCCTGATTCAGGAAAGAACTTGGAAAAGCTTTGATCAAATTTTAATTAAAAAATGGCAAGCATAATGTTCAACCAACTTGTAGGGAGACTTTAAACCAATTTGGCTAAAGAAGACTTGCAAAAGAGTCAAAACTTGTCACTTAACGAACTTAGTAAAAAAATTCAAAATTTACTCATGGTCAAGGTCATTTGCTTAAGATGTTTACAAAAGTTATACACTACTGAAGTGTTTCTCAGGCTCGTAGGAAGAAATTGATAAGGATTGGACATGGATCTCGGAGCATTTCAAAGGTCGAATTTGTTGAAAACATTTTCTTTTATAAACATTAAATGGTCCAAAATTAGACAGGTATAAATTTACACTACTAAGAATATTTAAATACAATTATTGCCTAGGTTTCTTCACTAGCATAACTTGCTTAGATTTTCTGGGAGAGTGAGAGATAAGAGACCTCATAAAACCCTTTGATTGCTTGTGCATGAAGAAGAGGGCCTCGATTTGGATTTGGCCATTGAGTAGCATTCAATTTAGTATAAGTGAAGTGATCAACATGAGCAATCAACAACATGGGGTTCTCTGATGCGAATACTAACATAAGGGTCTAGAGTTGTTGGTGCTTCACATCTAATATTTTGTTGGGATTGACACTGATTATAGAATTTGTGTTCTATCCCATTGGTAAGGTTCTTAATCAAACCAACATTTCAGTGTAACTAATGTTACAGATTGTATTTGTTTCTTTAGGGATAGTGATCTATCCTGCCATTTCTCATCAAACCTTTCACTTTCCTTTCGATGGTCATCAAACCCTTTCACTTTCATTCCAATGGTCAATTTTCTTAAAGAAATGTATCCAGGCTTATTTTATTTTCAATTGATTGAAAAATAATGGTAGACCTCATATGCAGAGGAATTGCAACTGATGTAATTCATTATGTGTTTAGAAGATATAATGATTGTTTTCTTTAAATTTTAGATCCATGACTCTCTTTTGCACTCTGTTTATTTAAGTAAGATTTGTTTATGTAGGAGCATATGATCCACTAGATCCAAACAACAACATAACATTAAAATGGGATATCATGTCCTGGACACCAAATGGTTATCTAGTAAGTATTTACCCACACTACAGTGCACACTCATGCCCTTCCTTTGAATAGATCCTTCATAGACTAGTTTTTGCTTTGAAGTAGTTGCAAAAAGTTAGGGATCCACAAGTGGTGGTGATGAGTGTCCACATCTAATACTCGCATTATTGCAAGCTTTGAAAGGAAATGTTTTTGCCAACATGTTTATACCAAAATCCAACTTCCATCTTTTTCCTTGTTCAAATTTATAGAGGATACCCATATATGTGATTTCTTGTAGTTTTGTGATATTCCCACTATGGTCCCCAAGAAATATTCAAATGCCTTGAAGAAAAGTTGTTGTCTTAGTTGGTAACTTGGTAGACTTGTAGCTTGCCAGGTTCAACTACTTTTAAAGATAGGCCTTGCAGATATATATATATATATATATATATATATATATATATATATATATATATAGTTGTCTTGTGGTTTGTACACAATATAAAGATAAAAGTCAGGCCCTTTGTATTTAACAGTTAGACATCTCTATCTTACACCCATGGAGACACCTAATTCATTCATGAAATTTATGGAGACACCTAATTCCTTCATGAAATTTATATTTAGGGGGCATTCTCATCATGGCTATGCCTCTTTGGGATTAATGATTTGCATCTTATGAGTACACAATCCTTCCTTACATCAACTTTAAATTTCTTCCCTAGGTGAGCTTAATGTAAGGGGGAGAAGTTTGGAAAAGGTAGAGATGACAATAGAGAATACTGATAAGCATATGCACTTGTACTCATGTAGACACCAATTTTCTAAAAACTTCCATTTTTACCCTTGCAGGTTGTTGTGACTATAAACAATTTTCAACAATACAGACACAAACAGAGTCCTGGATGGACTTGGGCAAAGAAGGAGGTGATTTTGCTAATGGTTGGTGCTCAGACAATGGAGAAAGGGGATTGTTCTAAGTATAAAGGAAATATTCGACATTGTTGCAAGAAATATCACACTGTTGATTTATTACCAAGAACTTCTTACAAAGAGAATAAGGTTCAAGTGCTCCAAAAATGTAAAAATCTTGGCAAAGATATCAGTTTACAAGGCTTCCTCTACCACTTCAAACCATTTCAAAGTGTCTGAATATTTTCTACCTTCAAAGCAAGGAGGGTTTCCAAAATAAAACTACGAAAATCTAAGTGAATCAACTTAATTTGCCACAACATCCTCTTTATATGCAACAATTTTAAATTTCCACACAATTACAATACATATTGTTGAATGTCAATATTTCCATGTAGAAGAAATTTTTCATTATTTAGCATTCATCATGGAGTTTTTTTTCATATTTTCCCATCGAATCGAAACTAAATGATGTGAAGTAATTTCATTTTGTGCATACCAAACTAAAAATGATGATTACAAACCTTTGTCGGATTCAAATCTAACAGACGTCAAAGCAAAAAAACTAAGATTTTCATCCAAGGAAAGCTACATAATCCCTAATTGAGGGCTAAAGAAAAGCTCACTATTACCATTAATATTGACAGAAAGTCAGGGAGATTACCTTGTTGAATGTAAAAGTTCAATGTATTTGCTCTGGAAATATTTTGAAAGATCATAACTTTTTGTTGGAAGTCATTGCATGTCACAACCTGAGGTGCGTTTCTCCTCAATTATTCCTCGCTGAATAGCTTGAGTCACCAAACTAAATCATAAAACTCACCATAGAAGGACCAAAATCCAGAAAAAATACTATAAATAAAATGCAAGTAAAAAAGGAACGACAGTGAAAAACTTGCATACCTGTAGCGGAGTAGAACTTAGACATTGACTCCTTGTCCTTCTCGTGGCAGATCGACATTTTTGTTTTAATCTCAAATAATGGATGAAGAAGATCCAAAGGAAGAAACATAATAGAGGGGCATGTAAGGAAAGGAGGGTTTGGGAATGGTGAAGAATAAGGGTTCCAGTTTGAAAATTTGTGTTCCTGCATCTTGAGTGGCCTATGCTCACGCACTTTTTCATTTTCAGATCTATTTTCTATGTATTATCTCTCTATACTTCACAAGATGGATGGATAAGAATAAAAAACAATGTATCTATTGAAATTTGACTCTTCGTCCTTCTCTCTTGGTGCTTGTTTTTTTGGAAAACTTCTCTATTAAATGCTTGTTGTTTTTGGAAAGTTTTTCTCTCAAAGTTAATTACATTCAGTGTTTTTAAGAGCTTTCATCATTTGTCAAGAGCGTATAAGATATTCCACATGTCTACATTATTTTCGACTTCTGGGTCGTGGGTTTGATCCGCCACAGTAGAAATGGTGGGTCTCGATTGAGGTGAAACCATTATACGCTAGCTCAAGTGCTTGAAGCTGTGTCTAGAAATGACAGTGTGTGCTATGAGCCAACCTTACCTACCTTTCCTCAATAATTGGATAATAAATATTAGCAAGACAAAGTCCTTGTTATTGTCGATGATTATGCTACTCTGTACAAAGTGAATAAAAAATAGCTCGGCATGGTGTTCTCATTCCTCCTGCTCCAAATCTGCGAACAATGCAGCTGTTTGGATAGAAAATTTGTGGTTAAGAAGTGTATTGGACATGAGTTGAGGTTTGAATTGGATTTTATGGTTATTTTGTTTTATTTTATTCTTTTTGTTGATCCTTCTTTTCCAGTACATTTCTCAACAACAAATCACTCGTTTTCTGGTGTCGCCTACCCTTGCCCCTTTGTTGGTTGTCGTAATGAGGAGGCAAAGTTCATAAAGCCAGGAAGCAATACAAAATATCCTTCCGAAATCTCTGGGGTGAGTAGTTCAAATCCCGTGCAAAGAATGACAGTGGATTTCCCCATAGAGCCTGCTAGTTTAGGAGACGGAAATGCATGAAAGGCTGCATGTTCGCTCCATAATTCTCACATGAGAAGGTTCCATTCTACTTGTTCCCACTTTGTAACTCCAATATGGGCTTGGGAAAAAAACTTGTTAGGTATAGAGGTAATAACATGTTAATGGAGATTCCATTGGTATTATCTAAAACATTTACACAATTTCTCCCATTTCTCCCAAGACAACAATATCACATATTGAAACATACTAGAGGTCCTCACTTGATATTACCAAAACCTTGACTTCATACTACTTCTATAATTCCCGTAGTTGTAGTTGTAATTTACGGAACCTACAACTCCCATTGTGCAAATTCTAGGATTTCTCAATGAATTGAAGCCTAACATCTTTGGAGAATCTAGACCCACCATCCAAACATATAAGGTCTTAAAGGAATTTCAAGCTAGTCTTAAATTCAAATAATGGTGAGGAATTCTAAGCCACTGATTATTAAAAATTGAAAAAGTGTTTATGAATACCAAAAGTGAAAAATTGTTTTTATAGAATTAAGGTTGATCATAATAAAATATTTCAATGTCCATTAATAAAAGTAAAAAAAAATCAATTAATTTATAATAAAAAAGATAAGGTCCATATATATAATTCATTCTATTCTTAATATAAAATTAATATTAAAATATTTAAAAAATATTATTAATGGTAAAAAAATTCAATCTGGGCCATAGATATAATAGTCGTGATTAAGTAAAATATTTCAATATTAATGGTATATATGGCTAGACAAAAAAGTATGTGTATATTACATAAAATAATTAGAAAAGATATTTTCTATACACTTCACCCCAATTGTTTACATTTTGATCAATCTCCTCTTTCCTCAACAATACTTAAGCTACTATTTTTCTCCTACATCTTGAATATCAGAAAACAACAATCTAATAAAAACTATGATAAGAAAACAATAACACACATTACAAAATTGCATCACTTACCACTACATAAATGTGACAACAACCAAAATAGATAATTACATCTATTTCTAACAAGTACAAGGGAAGTAATTTTCCTCAAGAAACTCCAATAAGACAAACTCCACATCTTATAAAGACAAACTCCACAACTTATAAAGACATAAAAGTGTACAATTGAAATGAAAGAGGGCTTGCGGTGAAACCATCACGAAATGTTCAATTGTTGTTTTAAACTTACATGGTTAGATCGTGTCTAATCTTGAGACATTGTCTAGGTAAATAAGCAATTAAAAAACATTGCTTTACTTGAAATATTGGTTGTAATGGTTAAAGTGGAAACATGTTCCATAAATTTTAAATTTTCAATGTATTTATTTAATATATATTTTTATATTTAAATTTTATTTTTTAAAAAGTGTCAATTTAATATATATATATATATATATATATATATATATTATATAATATATATATATATGTATATTATATTATTTGTATTGTTTAAATTTTAAATTTTATTTATAAATTTTAATAATTTATATACATTTAGTTTATTATTATTATTATTTAACAAAAATAACTTAATATTTTTTTTTATTTTTATTTTATTTTATTTTATTTTATTTTATTTTTTTTTCCGAAGAAAAAACGATCTTTTTATTAAGAGAATAAAAAGATACATTGCATATGCTGAGCATTTCCAAATTTGCCAATTGCTTTACAAAGCAATCAAAGAACAAAAAAACTCCTTCTGTCTTGAGGACCACAGAAAGCAGAGCAGTTTTGCTGAAGATAACAGTTGCAACAATACAGCCAAGCCTAAAAAACGACCTCGACCGAGGAGACAGTCAACAGAAACATGTAGAAAAAATAGACATACAGGTCTTTGGGTCTCCACAACAGAGAGGAAAACAACCCACAAAAAATAAGTAAGAAATATAACAGAGTTTAGTATAAACAGAAGTATGAGATAATAAGTCTATGCATATACATAAGAGATATAAAGAAAGAACAAAAACATCAGCTGAAAGATTATAAATAAGGCGTCACATCTGATGCATGGATTTGTCCATGGCAGTCTTCCACTATTTTCCAGCCTCCCAAAGCTTGCTGCAAACCTTCCTTAGAAAGCTTGTCCACGTCATCGTTGCTGTCCTTGTAGATATGACATATGGAGAAAGAGTTAAAATATGACTTTAATACCTGAAGTTCTTCCAGCATGGGTTTCAATATTTGGTTTTTGCAAGAACTTTTTCCGTTAACTCAGTTTATGACATTGAGGGAGTCTCCAAAGATCTGAATAGTGAAAGTGTTTCTTTGAATAAGCCAACATAGAAGAAGTCTCAGGGCTGACAGCTCGGCAAAATTATTTGTTCCGGACCCCAAACCAACTGATGCTTTGAGGGAATGATTTGTGTTGATATGAATAACGATTCCTGCACCTGCTATGTTGTTTTGGGAAGCTCCATCAAAGAACGCCCAAGGGATATTGTCTTTGATTTGCACCATCTTATTTTGGATTTGTGGTCTGTTTTCTTCTGGCTCTGGGATGGAGGAGAATATGGAGACAGCTTGGATGGCTATGACAGATGGCTGGGTTCCCTGATCTTGGAAGATAGCTCTGTTCCTAGCAAGCCAGACTCCCCAGCAAATGATGGGCAGGAGGTTTCTCAGGTTCCCATTCGGATAATGTTGCCACCAGTTTGACCAAGCCTCGTCCAGATTCCCATTACCCCACTGAAAAGATTTGTTCAAAAGCTTTTCAACCTCCTTCCAGATTTTTGTAGTTTCCAAGCATTGAAGAAACAGATGGGATATTGATTCCTCTTGTATTTTACAGAGGGGGCACCTCCCAGGACCATACATAAATCTAGAATGGAGGATATCCCAGGAAGGAATTTTCTTTTTGAGGAGGCACCAGAGAAAGAGTCTGGCCTTAGCTGGGCATTTGAGTTTCCAAATCTGTTTTGCCCACCACTCTGGTTCACCCCACCCTTTCCTGGATTGAATGAACTTGTATCCATCTTTGGGGGAATAATCGCCAGTTTCTCCATGAGCCCAGATCAGGCTATCCGGACTGACTTTTATTCTTACATTGGAGCGAGCAAGTTCTTGAGTGAAAGAAGACCATTCATTCCACCACCTCTGATCCAGTTGTAGTTCCTCTCCATCTTTCCATGCCCGACACCAAATACTTGAGTGACCCACCTTTTCCACCTGGTCTAGTGTAAGAATGTTTTTATCTTCTAGATGCCTAATTAATCCGAGAGATAGGGCATAATTTTCATTGCAGCCGATCCACGGATCTTTCCCAATCTTCAGATTTCTGCCGTTCCCAATCTTCCAAGCCAATCCTTGTTCTATTACCTTGAAAGAATCCACTATGGCCTTCCATATCACTGATGCATTCTGCTTGCTCTTTACCGGATTCCTTATCCAATCCTCCAGAGGGACCGGGTCGATATATTTTCTTTTTAACACTCTGGTCCAAAGGTTATCCATCTTTATCAGCCTCCAGCCCGACTTTGCTGCCAGAGAAAGACTGAAATCTGGAAGATTTTTGATCCCCCAACCACCCCAATCCTTGGGCCTGGCCACTTTGTCCCAACCCACCCATGGAAGCACTGAGTTTTCCTTGGAACCATCCCAAAGAAATCTGCTGCAAAGTCTTCTGATCTTGTCCATGGTACCTTTGGGAACCCACGTTAAAGCAACCCAATAAATTGGGATGGCCAAAAGCACAGATTTTATAAGAGTCAAGCGACCTGCTCTTGAGAGCCATTTGAAGCTCCAATGGGAGATCCTAGATTCAATTTTTGCAATCAGCCAGTTCCAGTCCTCCTTCTTGTAGTCATTAGGCTTTAGCTAGAAACCCAAGTACTTGAAAGGGAGTTCCAGTGTACTAGGCTGGAAAGGAAGAACAGAATGAAGCCTGGCCCTCTCCTGAACTGCTATACCTGTCATAATCAGCTGGGATTTTCTATGATTTATCTGAATGCCAGTTGCTTTCAGAAATAGATCTAAAATAGATTTTAGTTCCTTTATTTCAATGTGCTCAGTATTTGTGAAGATCAATATATCATCAACAAAAAGAAGATGAGAGATAAATAAATTTGTAGCTACCTCAATACCTTTTACCTTCCCCTCTCTTCTGGCCTTATGGATCAGCTGACTGAGACCTTCCGCAACTAGGAGGAAGAGCAGAGGAGACAGAGGGCACCCCTGCCTCAGTCCCCTTTGACCTTTGAAGAAGGGAGTGGCAGCTCCATTGATGAGAATTGCATAGCTTACATTCGAAATACATCCCATTACCCAACTGATGAAAGCTAGTTTGAAGCCGAGGTGGGTTAGAAGCAACCTGAGATATAACCAATTTATCCTGTCATAAACCTTAGATAAATCGATTTTGATGACAACACCCTTCTTATTCTTCTGCCTCACACTATGCATGACCTCCTGAGCAACTCCAATGGCTTCATGAATTTGTCTCCTCGATAAGAACCCGAATTGTTCCATTGATATATGATGGGACAAGATTGGTTTGATTCTGTTTGCTATCACTTTAGCTATTATTTTGTAGATGCTATTACATAGCGAAAATGGCCCGAAGTCTTCAAAACTTTCCAGGACTTCCTTCTTTGGGATAAGTGCTATAAACGTGGCGTTGAAAGGGCTATAGACTTCTCCTTTTCTCCTGGCCTCCTCCATGACTTCTGTAATTTCTGCTCCTATAAGTTCAAAAAAGTGGAGAAAAAGCTCTATGGACCATCCATCTGGTCCAAGGCTTTTCTCTTTTGCCATCGATTTTATTGTAGCTTCCACTTCCTCCTTTGAAACCTCACCATTTAAATCCTCCGCTTCATCCTCCTCCAAGAATTTCGGGAAGCATTGAGTTGTCCTTATTACCTCAGAAATTGTAATCTCTCCTGGATCAGTAAAGAGAGTTTGGAAGTGCGACTGACCTAACTCTAACAAGGAGTGAAAAGTCTGCACTTCCCTTCCTTCTTCATTTTTTAGGCCCCATATAGTAATCGCCGATTTCCTCCCTTTGGCATAATTGTGGAAAAAACTGGTATTTTCATCTGCAGCTTTAAGCCAAATTGCCCTACTCTTTAAACGCCATTCTTCTTCTTTATCCAGGAGGATTTTAGTCTTAAGTTTCTCAAGATGAAGAATTTTCTCCTTTGAGGCCTGTGTCAGATAGGCATCCTCCTCTATGCTTTCCAATTTTTTTAGTTCCTCAACTATCTTTGTGAATTCCTCATTCTGGGCTTCCTTTCTTGCCTTTGCCCAGCTTATAGTGGCTTTTTTCAATCTTTTTAGGTTTTCCATAAACAAAAAACCTTTATCCTCTGGAGCATTGGCTTCTGGGTGCTTCCAAGATTGTTTGAAAAGATTTATGAAAGACTCCTCTTGAATCCATGAAGAGTTAAACTTGAAAGGGGCAGGGGGCTTGGGAGGGGGAGAGGAGAGTTCTAAGAAAATAGGGAAATGATCAGATAGCCCTCCTTCTTCAATCCACTGTCTGAACATATGGATCTTAGCTGCCAGCTCCTCATTGATGAGAAAACAATCAAGCCTTTTTGCCACCCTAGCCTCCCCTGTTCTCCTGTTTCTCCAAGTTGGCTTTAATTTGAGCAAGTTTATGTCTAGAAGATTGTTGGTGGAGAGCATATTTAAGAAAAATTCTGTTAAAGGGTCTTCCCTGGCCGAAGGACCCCAAGCCTCCGCTCTACACCATATGTTTGCCCTCCTATCACCATATGTTTGCCCTTCAAGAAGGATTTAGACATCAGATCATTCCAGAAAGACACTCTATCCTGGCAATGGTCGTAAACATTGCATATAGTAAAAGAAAAGGCGTTTTCTGAGGACTGTACTTCCATTCCCATGGCCTGTTTCATCCCCCACAGATTGCTGACCTTTATCCTTCCTTCCTTATAACCGATTGCCAACCCACCTGAGTGGCCTTCTGAATCGATTGCAAGAAATCTCCACCCGGGCATCAAGGCATTTAAGACTGTCTCCACTTCAACTCCACTTCCAAGGGTTTCTTGGAGAAAAAGGATGTCAGTTTTAGAGTTTAGAAACATCTCCCTAAGAGCCAATTTTTTGGGTTTACTGGCTAAACCCCTACAGTTCCATGAGGATAGGATCATTTGATAACCTCTTCATGGGGTTGCGCTGCTCTAAGTGCCCTGGGGATAGACTGTTGTTTACCATCTGCTACATCGAACTTTGCTTTTATCTACGCCATGGAGAGGTTGGATTTCCTACCTCTTTTTTTCCTAGATAGAATTTGGGTGGGAAGAGGCCCAATACCTCCTATGGTGACGAGGATGATTGGCTTGTGATCGAGGGAACGAAGGTTGTAAGGGCATGAAGGGAGAAGAGCAGAGGGGCCAGGCTCAATAGAAACGCCTTCACTGTTCAGATCAAGGGAGGGTAATGTGGCCGTAATGACTTCAATGCCGAGTTCCTCGTTAATTTCTTCATGATTTAATATGCTTTCATTTATTTTTGAATGAGCAAGAATGTTCGAATGAGAGTGTTCCATACATACATCCATAGTTTCAGCTATATGAACTGGGGGAATGGATGAATCAGAACACATACCCATTATTCCTTCAGGCGGTTGCAGCGTCCTTCCGGGTGACTGCTCCTTTGCTGAGGCTTCCTCCGACGCTGATTCCTTTCCCGTCGAGGTGACTGGATTGTCCTGATGGTCTTGTTCCGACGGCATCACTTCAATCTGGGCCACTGTCTCCTTATCGGCATCATTCTGCTCAGGTGGGAAGCTCTGACCATGAACATGTTGGAATGGGCTGTAAACATTCTCCCACTGCTCCGGCACCTTTTGAAATCTCCACCTTCGCCTTCCAAGAGGGCATTCCTTTTCCAGATGCCCGTGTTCATGACACCTATGGCACCTGAAGGGCAAATATTCATAGTCCAATGGCTGCTCGAAAACCATATCCTTGTATTGCAGGTTTATCCTCTTTGCAAGTCCTTTGCCAGGGTTCAAGCTGACTAAAATTTGAGCCATAGCTTTGATACGAGTTTGTTTGAAGGTCATGTCAGCTTCCAAATAGGTTCCCAGTCTATCCCCTATTGCTTTGAACACTGTTTTTGTCCATAAAAAAGGGGGCAAGCCAGGAGCCCTAACCCAGACAGGGTATACATCAGTTTTTTCACGGCTTGCATCAAACAACGGTGACCATTTCTTCAAGAGGACAAGGATATTCCCAATCACCCAGTTCCTTGAAATAACCCAATCCACCGCATCTTTGCTGTCAAAACAGAACATAAACCAACCTTTGACCAAGGTAGAGGCTTCAAAATCCCTTTCTTTCCCTACCATCCAGTTCTTTTCTCCCCATTCTTGCAGGAAACTAGGAGAGAATTTCTTCCCTCGCGCCCTGCCCACCACTGTGCATTCGGCCACCTCCAAGGATTCTTCAATGCTCACCTCCATCCCTAGGACCAAATTCCCCTCCAACTCCTGCTCGCCAATGGGTCTATGTTTTTTCGCTTCTCACCTCTTTTCCTTCCGCCGATATCCTCCTCCCTAACTTCTCTGCTTGCGTCGACCCTTTTTGAGATAGGGTTTGTGAGATTGAACCTCGACTCTGGTCTATTAGAGAAAGGGATATCCTCAGCCCCCTGAGGTGAAAAATCAGTTAGGGGAAGGGTTACCTGAAAACTTGGGGCTTCTTCATGAGTTCCCACTTGTGGATCTGAGGGTGCTGCATTATTCGGCCGACCTCCATGTCCTTTTGGAACGTCCTGCTCTTTCCCGATAGAGACCCTTGTTATGGCTGAGGGTTTTCCAGCCTTTCCCTCACCCGACCGCTCTGTGCTTTTGATGAAATTTACTATATCTTCTAGGCCCCCGGATAACACTAGCTCTTCAATGGGCAGTTTGCCTTTTTGGCCCTGGTTCGATTGACAGAGGCTTGCATGCGAGGATCCCACACCTGGGTTGGCTGAATGCTGTGCGCCGAGAAAATCTTGATGAAGAAAAGCATTCTCTTCATATCCTTGGGTCAGCTGGATGAAAGATTGATGAATTTTGAGCGTTTCTGGTGAGAGAGCTCCAGATCTGCAAGACCCAGTCTCTCCAAAGTACCTTTCAATGTTTTTTGCTGTCGGGTCTTTACCCCAAACTGACAGTATGTCTTCCAAGACCGGGTCCAGATCCACGAGCTCGTTGGATTTTACCATGGTTACAAAAACGGGGGATAGGGTTGAAACGTGAACGAGTTTACCGCCAGCGCAAAATGTCAGTTTTACCCTTTTCACAGTTGTCCGCCCAAACCAATAAACTAACACCTCCAGCTACCCGTTCCTCCAACGCTGAAAACTGTGCACTCCTGAGCGTCGTTGCTTACCTCCTCCGGTCGACACCCCCGATGGTAACCTTAACCCTGATCAGTCAGGACCTGGCTCCGTCCAGACCCGTGATCGAAACCTCCGCCTTCCCATCCTTCTCACCACCCCTCTAATTACAATATTACAAAACATAAAAATTAACAAAAATAACTTATAACACAATAAAAATTATATATAAATAAAATAAGTATTTTATCATTTAAATTGATTTTTTCTTCATTTATCTTATTTATTTATAATTTAATCTATATTTAGAAAAATAATTAAATGATCAACTTATTATATTGTATCTTCAAATTTATGGAAATAGTTTGTAAACATTCATAGATATACATTTCACATTGCTAAATTTAAAAAGAAATCATCAAATATAACTAAATAATAATAATAATTATTATTAATTATAAAAGGGTTTTTTATGAAGAGCACTCAACCTATTGAGTTAACCCCTAGGGCTAACAAAAGCAAGCTAATATATAAAATAAACACATATATACATTTAAAAAAAACATGTAACAAGATTCTTATCTATGGAGATTCTTAATTTGTAAATAGCATTTGTTATAAATCTATCGGCCAACGCCATGGTTTATCAATACGATATGCCCAAAAAACCATAATTCATTTCATATGATTGTTTATATAACTTATTTTCAATTACTAAATTTAATTAAAAGGGAAAAACTACTTTGAAAATAAATCTCAACATTTGATTTATGCATACTATCAAGAATATTCTAGAATTATTTTATGGAGGTTAAATCTCTACCATCCAACTAAAAATTATTGATAATTAAAATAAAATTTTGGAAACCCTATTCCAAAATTATGGTGATGATGATGAACAACTTTCACTAAGACATCCTTATCAACATAAATATTTTGTGGATATTTTATAAATGTTAAATACGTTAAATACCTACTTCGATCTATTCCTTATTGATAATTAGATTTAAATTTTGGAAACATGTTCCAATATAGACATGCCTATAGAGTTAGTAATTGATTTAATTTTATGATTTATGGAATACATATGTATACTTGATTTGATTTTAATCATTTTTATGATTTATGGAATACATATGTATAATTGATTTGATTTTAATCTTTTTTATTTTAAAAGTTAAGATATGATAGTAATGAAGATTTTGTTCCTTAAAATCTTATGTAAAAGAAACAAAAGGAAACATTTAGATTGATATTGAGTATTATAAAAATGGTAGAAGTGTAAAGTACAACAAAATGTAAAATACAAAATAACATAAATTCAAAGTTCATTATGGTAAACAAATTGCTTAGCAATACATTTGGTAGGTAAACAAGTTTCCAATACATTTGATATGCTATAAATCTATTACCTTAGTAGTGGACCAAATATAGTTTATCTTTTGAAACACACATTGTTATTGGTTTGTGTTATGTTCCTATACCAATAGGGGTCATAACTTTTGAATGGCTGAGATCAAATTTGTAATATGTACATACCTTTGCTTTCTGCAAATGTTTTCCATATTCAAAAAATTAAAAAATGTAAAGAGGGTATGTCCTAAAAGAAAAATCAAAGGACAAAAAGAATAAAAAAAGGTCAAAAAAGATGAAAAAATGAACCCCAAGAAGGAAAAAGAACATGAAAGTGTGCAAGTCAAAATGCCACTACTATTTACTTTTGATGCAGAATAAAAGATTGTGTGCATCTTGTTACCTTTGCCACAATCCATGGATGGTCAAAATGTTTAAACTTGGCTATTTCATGTTTTCAATTTTATGCTTAGAGATGAAGAATAAAATCTGACCAAACTCTTTAATATTGGTAGGTAATTAGATTAGTTAGAGTAAAAAAAAGGAGCTCAACTGTTTAATTTGAGCCCTTGGATGTAACAAGGCTAGATTTAGATAGATTTCTATTGTAAAAGAAAAGAAGAGTTTTGATAAAGGGTTTGCAAGCTTAAGTGCACAGTAATAAAGAGAAGTAAAAAAGGTAGGATGAGCAGATGGATAAGTAGAAGAATGGTTGCAGAATTGTGATGATTGATTAGATAAGATCATATTATTCACCTTTCATCATCAAAGTTCTAAGTATGGATGAAAATTGAGCATTTATCAAAGTACACAAAGTCAATTGATTAACCTCCCTCATTCATTACATTTTCCACTTAACTAATTTCCAAGAAAAGTCTTAAAGTACCTAAAATCTTAAGTTAAAAGGGCTCAAAGCATTTCTCTAACTTTTGGAGGGACCATACCCTCGGCCCAATAACTTACAGATCTTAAGTACTAAAAGTCTCCTCATGAACATTCCCCCCCTTCAAATTCACTCATATTCCCAAATAAATCCCTTCCCTTATGAAAAACATCAATTTCCTAGGGAAACTCACTTTCCCCTAATAAACCCCTTTCTCTAAGGGTAAAACCTTAGAAAAGGTGATCACCCCCCATGAGAAGACCCCTTTCCTCTACAAAACCCAAAAGAACACTTGAGGCCTAAGTATAATGTGTTATGTCAAGTAACAAATAAATAAACAAAATACACTATACTTAGCGCTTTATTCATTCCCCGCTAGCATCATACTAATTTCTAACTTTATATGTATTAAATCCCAAAAAAGCAATAAAGCCCTTCCCCTATAGTTACAAACAAAAATACTTATATTAATATCCCGCCCCGAAAAGTTTGAAATATAAACTTTATAAAAACACTGCATTGATAAAAAAGAGATTAATCAACCGATATGCAGTTAATTGATAATCGACCCCGCCATTGAAATAACCCTCGATACCCTTAATCTGCTTTAAACTGTCATTTAATCTAAACTGCTGCAGTTTAAAATCCATCGGGCCCCTCCATTAAACCTCGTGACAAAACCCCGCCCCGATCACCGTGCAATCTGCCCCATTTGATCCGACGGTTGACAATCATATTGGGCGGCCTCTGTAGTTCTACCTTTACCCACCTAATATGGGTGGTTTCACTTTTTTCCCCGCTGCTATGTGGCGCTCGATGAATGGCATTCGGCGGCCTCCCCCCAAAACCACTACAGCCCAAAAGCGGTGCGATCCAAACCCGCTTACTGCCTCATTACTAAACGACAAAAATGTCCCATCTCCCACTAAAATCCAATTGTACCTCTCCCTCGTGTACCTGCCAAAACAATTGACTTTACTAATAAAAATAAAAAACTCATTATTCTTTGTTTTATCGTGAAAAAAAACACTCAAACCTCCATGCAAGCGACAAAGTATGTGCAACCATCAACCCACGTCCAACTGCCAACCTTCTGAAGCTATCAAAACTTCCATCCCACCCTTCAGTCACCGACACCTCCTGCACCTGTACTCAATTGTCCATCAACGCATTCAGGGAAAAAATTAGGTATTTATCCGAATTCACCGAGAAATCCTGTCTAATTCCCAAGCCTGTTACTCAATTGCTTTAAGTTATTAAGTAAGAAAAACAATTCCCCAACAACCCCAAACTACTCTAAATTGAACCAATTTACCCCCAGTTTAACTGAAAACCATTTCCCCATTCATGAATCCACAAGAA
Organism: Pinus taeda; assembly: GCA_000404065.3. Taxonomy (NCBI): domain Eukaryota; kingdom Viridiplantae; phylum Streptophyta; class Pinopsida; order Pinales; family Pinaceae; genus Pinus; species Pinus taeda. The sequence continues at coordinate 323,903 of APFE031679870.1, read as the reverse complement.
CCAAGGATGGATGCTCTAGTTGCAATGGATGTCCAAACAATTACCACTCCCCACAGGGACTTAGATCATCTCCCTTTGGTAGATAAAGACTTTCCAAATCAAAGACACCTCTGTCCATGAATCCCCACTGAAATTATTTTGCAAGTACAGGGACTAGTACTTAAACCACGCAGAAAAAATAGGTCTTTGGGAATCAAATTTTCCCAAGTACCAATTCTCTAGAGTTCATATCTTCCCTAAAATTGTCCACTATTGCCATATGAACTACAGTCCCAACCAAAGAGCAGTAATGACTCCTGACCATACTGTATTATTCACCATCATTGCTGAATCCATCAATGAAATACTGCAGTTGCAACCAAGCCAAAACCTGACCCCCATTTTTGTTGGAGACCTGCTTGACAAATTCCCTAGAATCACCTCCATCAAACTTTTTCAATTATTCCAGACCTTCATTATGGAAGAGAAATACATTCCAAAGGACCCTACCCCATACATGTGGACCATATTATTTGAACTTGGTCGAGACATTATATCAATGATATCTAGTGTGTTAGGCTATACTACCAGTGAGTATGTTGATGATATTATTATAGCCTTCATGTCCATTTACACTCCTAGACAACCCCTTGCCATAATGTTTGATTATGCCAAATTCATTGCAGATAAAATGCATGATCAATTCGTGAGAATGGACAATGAGAGAGTATTTAAGTACTCATCAGTATTATATCATATTTTCCTATACTGTCAAGCTGATAAATTTCCATTCACACTTTAGAATCTTGATACCAGAGGCAACCCTAAATCAGTAATCTTCTAGACTCCATTCATCCACCAATATGAATCTCTATATACTTATACAGATTTCATAGTTTTTTTTGTGCACCCAGTGACAACCATGTTGTTAGGAAGTCCTCTCCCCAGGATCAGTGCAGATATCAGGAGGGTCCTATAGCTATCTAAACAATACAGAGTGGGAGATTGGTACTTGTACCAAAATCACACTGAAATCATCATATATGGTTGTGAGCTAGCACCCTACAAACTACCAAGATACCTCCCCATGAGATTGTTTGCTCTAGAGTACTACAGGAAAATGATTAATTCAAATGAGGTACATTTTGTAAAGGCCAAGAGGAAAGCTCAAATCACAATAAAATACCAGCTTGGCCCCTTCATATGTAACAATAGAGAAGCTGGAAGAGAAGCAAAATAAATCCTTCAAAGGCTCAAACTGAAACAAAGCTTCATATGGACATATGACCCCTTTGACTTCATCTGTAATAGAAGACAAAAGAACAAATTGTCTCCCTATATCCACCATAAAATTCCTGAGATAGAACCATATGAAAATCAATTAGAATGGGTGGAGAACACTTTAGAATACATAGATAACATAGAAGTTGCTGTAAATAATGTGTTGATTGATCTAAAAAGTAGACTTGATGAAGATTCCTTTGTATAGGTGCCAGGAGAATCCTTGTCCCAAAAGGAAACATAGGAACAAAGTGAGCAACAAGTAGAAGAAGGACCTCAAGAGCAAGAAGAATCAGATCTACCAGACATATCAGAAGAACTGGCTCAGCTAGAACACATCTTGAGTACTCCTCCTATTGTACAGACTCCTCTAAATGAGGAGAAGAATCCCAAAAGAGACAGGGAGGAAGCTGCTCCTTCTAGCAGACCTATTGCATAGACTTATGTCGAACGACAAAGGTTAAATCCTTTTTTAGAACAAGACTTTACAGAGGAAACTGCTAGAACCACAAATACAAAAAGGGCAAAGAGCAAGCAGGCCACTCCCTTTAGAGGAACACAAGAACCTTCCACTACACAGGCTCAAATGCTAGAAATATAACAGAGCATGGAAGTATCCTCATTTAGGGTTCCAAATGGCCAAAACCAGACATTAGAGAGAAATACAAAGAGACAAAGGCTAGAAATGAAAGGTTGAAGGCCTAGAGCTATGCACAATACCTTAAAATGGCTCCCACTAATCAAACAAGGCTAATGTCACCCTTTGATGTAAAATAAGGTAAGATGCAAATGACTTTCATGAAGCTTATCACACAATAGCCCAAGTCTATAGAAGATTACTTGAAGACAGATTTTGAGGCACTGGCGAAGGATATGCATTCTATTGACCAAATAGAATTGCACAAACAGACAGGAGAAATAGTTTATTCCACATTGACCAGCAAGGCCATTGCAACACACCAACTACAAAATTCACTGAATAATATATCAGTGCAATTCCAACTAGAAAAGGCCTCTTCACAGGCCAAGGATACCAGGATAAAGTCCTTAGAGGAATTAATCATAGAGTTGGGGCATGATCCTAAGGATGTAAAGGCTACAAAATAGCTAATTAAAAAGAAAAATGATGACATAACTGCCTTGAAAAGGAAGCTCAAAACCCATTATCTGCATCATCCACAAACAATTGAAGTACTAGAAACCTAGAAGGAACAGGAGGAGCTTATGGACTTAGTCGTTAAGCTAAATGATCAATTAAAAGAATCAGAGAAAGAGCTAGACAAATTGATTTAGTCTAAACAAAGTGAGTTGGCCACCACTCCATAGGCTGTCATTCCTACAGTCTCTACAACAGTGCCCTCTACATTGGCTGCTTCCTTGGCACTAACTGTTCCACCAGCTATATCCATGCCAGTCACAAGTACATCTACAAGTGCATGTACATCTACAGAGAAGACAACTGAATTAGTGAAAGCCATGGAGGAAATGACTATCTAGGTTACAAAGCTTAAAAGGCTTAGAGAAAAATTGTCAAGTTTGGAAACTGACTGTGAGCTTGCACAAATACAGTAGAAAGAAGAAGCTCAAAAGAGTCAAAGAATGGGTGAAAGGATAAAATTCCTTGAAAGGATTTAACCTTACAACATCCACTACGACAAATAAAGGGGATGTTTTGGTCCAACATCATTGACTCTGTCAATGATGTTTGGCCATCAATTCAAGTAATTTTTGAGCAAATTGAACTGGTGAAAGTGGCCACTGAAGCAATTCAAAAGACAAGAGAAGATTTGGGAGACAAGCCTGAAGAGACCAACCAACTGATAGAAATTTTGAACAACAAGAGCAGGCATTAGCTAGATGAACTGGGGATAGAAGATAGGACAGGGGCCATCATAGAAATCAAGAAGATTCTTACTAAAAGGAACCTTATGCTCAATCTTGAGAAGAAATGCCAAGGCATACAAGCTGATAATGATAGATTGATGACAAAATTTGTAATTTTGAGAGAAAAAGGCCTTCCCAGTCCTATGGTTATTAATGACAAGCTTACGACCCAAGATGAATACACTGAAAAAATAAACAAGTTGGCCAACGACCAAGCTAGTACTTCATGGGTAAAATCTCTGCCCACAGGAAAGGTATTGTATGACAATCTAGAAAATTTGTTCTTCCTAGAGCATGAGGTAAAGCACCTGTTTGTCAACAAGCCATTTTTTGCCAAGTACATCGAAGTTGATGAGACATATAGAAAGATGCTAAAGGTAAAATTACTTGAAAATGAATGGTGGGTAAAATTAACAGATTTACTATAAAGTTAATACAGTAAATCCATATGGCAACCAGGTAAAATAGGTGAAACAGGGTCAAAGTGTAACAGGTAAATAATCTCAGTAGGTTGAAGACATAAAGTCATTATAGCACACAGATATCAATCAACTGAAAGAGCCAAATTTGAACTACAACAACTAGCACAATCACAATAAAAGGGAGAACAAGAAGTAGTTTTCCATTTGTCTCTATCTTCATGCTTGAAGATATTTTTGATTTCCTAGAATAATTCTCAAACTGTTATGAGATATTTTGTAATATTTTTGTATAAACACTTCACATTTTGAAGTAATGAGGGTGGATTAAAAGACATTTCTGTAGACATTTCATATCAAGTTAAGGAGCTATTGTAATTAAGACTGGATTGGCTTGCTGGACCATGGAATAAAGTTAAAGACATTTCACAGGATAATTGTGCACATTGGAAATCAAATAAGTATTATCTCTTCATGTTTATAAATATTCACATGTTTCTCTATGAAATCTGAATAGTAAACAAGGAATGATATTTCAGAATTAGCTTTAATGCTCTCTGTCTTGACTGTTTACTTTCTCACCGTTTTCTACTAAACTATCTTAGTTTAAGAATTCTTAATTGCTCCTTTACTTCCGTAGTTCCCCCCCTTTGGTCCATAGTAAAGGATTCTTAGTTCCCCTTTGCTATTGATCTCCTTCTGTTCTTCATCTTGATCCTAGTTTACGGATTCTTCATTACCCTTTTACCTTGGTTAGGACTACCTCATCCATTTGAACCTACAGATTTGCTTTTTGCAGTGCTAGCCTGCCCTATGAACTCCTTTAGTAATTGATATGATCTAGTTAAGACACTCTTTGATTGACTCCATATCCCAATAGCTTGAAGGCTTGCTTTGCCCATTTGTTTCCAGAATTCCTCCACCCAACCAAAATCAAAACCTCATGAGCACTAAGAAATAGCATGAAATCCCACCCAAAACAAAGTTAAATTATAAAGAAAGAGCCCTCTCTGGACTTAGGTTCGCTAGAACTTGAGTCTAAAAAATTAGGTTTGTGGTTACCTGAGATTATTCCTTCTTTTTATAACTTATAGGGAAGACTTCTTAGTGATAACATAGTGGCAACCATACCAGGGAATCAAACCCTCAGTCTTGATAAGCCTTTGAGAAATTTCAAATATTTATTTTCAAGCCTGTTAAAGGGTATATTAGAAGTTATTTCAAAAAATTCATAAAAAATAAAATAATTAGAAAAAGCTTGAAATCTAGCTTCAAGGAGAACTCACTATACAAGGGCCAACCCTGATCCAAATCCTCCCCCTATATTTGAAAATCCCAACCTTATTTCAAGAATAGCCAGAAGAAAATAAAGTTCAGTAAGCCCAGGACCTTTAACTAAAGTTGATTCCTACCCTGATGAGTGATTATTTTTAGAAGACCTCCCTTTTGATGAGTATTTTGACCTTTCCTTATTTAGAACTAGGTCTGTGAGTGCACTTGATGACATAGTTCTAGATCCAGAATTTACATTAGAACTTGAAGTCTAAAGGGAAAACTTGTCAATCGATTAGTACCTTTTGAATTCCCCTCAGTCATTCCCTTACTACTATTAGTATCCCTGAACTTTCTAAAATAGCTTCAACTTCCTTTAGTTCACCATCATTTCCTCACATTTCTGAAGTTCATTCCTGATCTCCATTTATACCTTTGCTTCCCCATCAGCCTATCACTACCCATCAAACACCTAGTACCCCTAGTTCCTCATCAACTTTTGAAACACCCCCTGTTACCCCAAATCCCCCTGTTATTCCAAATCCCCCTATTACCCCAACTCCTGTTCTCAGTCCTACCCAACTTAGAGCTATGGAAAACATATATGCCCCACTTGTGATGCCTGCTCCTCAAGGTGTCATGCCACAAGACTACCAGAGTAAAATTGTCCTATTTGATGGCATTGGATCTTATATAGCAAAGCAGCACACAAGAAAAATCACAGATTATTTCAAACTGCATGAAATTGACATAGGAGATGTCCAAATGAGAATTTTTGCCCAAACTCTAGTTGGAGAGGTGATAACATGGTTTATATCTCTGCCTAATAATAATATAGATAGTTTAGAATTTTTTTACCAGCAATTTTTAAATAGGTGGGAGAAGAAAAAAACCCTCTTCAAGTTCTTTATGAATATGAAAACATCAAGAGGGGACCAGACGAAACCGTTTAGGACTACTGTATTAGATTTAACAATGTATATAACGCAATACCACTTGACCTTAGACCTCCACCTGGTTTAGCCCTGATAATGTTTCCATATGGGTTTATGTTATGAAACCAGCTCAAGAAAAGATAGAAAAGATAGATCAACGCCTTAGAATTCTGCCTCTTCGAGGGGGCAACCTCCTTTACATTACATAAATGAACAATTCTTGGATGATACAAATGAAAAGACCTCCTTTCTATATATAGGAGTCTAAGGGGTCATAACATAATCAGAGCCGACATAACAATAATAATGTAAGGGCACAACAATAACAATAGTGGGATTCTATGGGGCACAATAGTAACAATATGGGCACTACATGGGTACATCAATATAATAAGTGGGTTGTACTAATATCAATAAGGGGTTACACTAGTAGTATAGGGGCCTAACATGCCCCTCTCCTTCAAAAAGAATTGTCCTCAATGCTTGAGTAGTTCTTGATTATTCTGTATAAAATTCTTGTCCTCCCATGTGGAATTTTCAGCGGGTAAGTTCTTCCACTTGACGAGATACTTTGAAATTGATCGATTTCGTAGCTGTTGGGTTCTTGTTTCTGTGAGTGATCTAGGTTCCAATATGATTTTTCCTTCCTCTTCAATTTTTGGCAATATTGTTTGAATTGGGATCTTTTGCAACTTTTGAATAAGTGGCCATACTTCTTTGTCCTTCTTCCATTCATCCCTTGCATCGTTTATCCAATCTAGTTGGATAATAGAAATAGAACAAAACAATGCTTCCACATCCTCATCCTTGAAGAGTCTTCCCATTCGGTAAGGTCACCATTTTTTAAGTGCATGTAGTATTGCCAACATTTCCTTCTCATAAATAGCTTGCTTGACAGGTAGATCAACATCAAAACATTTTTCACTACGATGTTGATCTACCTGTTGTTTCGTTTGATTTTGCACCAAAGTGGCATTATCCTTTAAAAGTTGGAAAACCTGTTGTTGATGCACGATGTGATCTTTCACCACTTGAACCTTTTTCTTCTTGATATGTCCTTATATCTTTAGAGTTTGAGGAGTGATAATTTCTTCCAATCCTTTACAAGATATGGTCGGATTCATTTCTTGATGCTCGATGTGATCTTTCACTTCTTGAATATTTTTCTTCTTGATATGTCCTTCTATCTCGATAGTTTGAGGAGTGGTAATTCCTGCCAATGCTTTACAAGATATGGTCTGATTCATTTCTTCTATCTATGGGGTTGGATCCTGGTGTATATCCTCTTCTTTTGATGTTTCTTGATCCTTTTCTTCCTTCTCTTCATACTCTATGTAAAATAATTTCTTCTCAACACACTTATGACCTTTAGTGCATTTGCTATCACAATTGTAACAAAGCCCTTTTCTCTTTTTTCTTCCAATTGTTGTGGTGTAACCCTTGTAGTTTGTGGAAGGCTAGAAGAAACGACACTTCCATATTCATAGTTGTGAGGGGTAGAATTCATTTTTGCCATAATTTTACTTTCGAGTATGTCACAAAGCCCTTTTACTCTTTCCAATTGTTGTGGTGTTGCTCTAAAGAAGGTGTTGCTCTTTGTATCCTCATAATGTGCTATCATTTCCTTTGTGAGAATTGACCACGTAACAAATCGTTTACGAGAACAAAGCCCTTTATACCATAAAAATTGATCCGGTTCTAAATATGAAGATGCAATACATACCTTCTGTAACAGTGGTACACCATGTAGATCAAAATATTGCTCCATCTGAAGTATCCAATTTACTGGATCCTTCTCATCAAACTTCCTCATCTTGTTTTTTCTTGATTTTAGGAGCACAATCTTGAAACGACTGTAACTCTGTGCTTTCAGATCTTTAAGTTATGAAATTGTGACCTGCAGTAGCCCTCTGTGTTCTCTTTCCAATGCCACTAGTCTGACCCCAATTGGATTCTCCAATGAAGAGTGATGCCAAATCTCCCACAGTGACGTGATTATAGACCTTTCCAGAAGAGCGAACTTGTATGAAGTGCCATGTGTCACTATTTGGACCTTTGGCTCTGAAAAAATATCTAGAAGAAACTACAACTTGTCCTCTTTCTATACCTTTTTGCGAAATTTCAATCTGATGCTCAGAGAAAAAGTTATGACGATTTTCCCCAGGTCACCTGTTTGCAAAAAGACCAACTTCCTCAGATCATATCTCCGCAATTATAGCGCAAAATGCTCTGAAATTCAGACCCGCGATTTAGCGCGATGTCTTCTCAAATGGGTTTTTTTTTCAACTTCTAAAACGTCGCAGAAAAAAAGTTATAGTGACAATGCCACGATGACCTGTTTGGAGCAGCGAAACCCTAGAATCCAAAGCTCTGATACCAAATGTTATGAAACCAGCTCAAGAAAAAGATAGAAAGATAGATCAACGCCTTAGAATTCAGCTTCTTCGGGGGGCAACCTCCTTTCATTACATAAATGAACAATTCTTGGATTATACAAATGAAAAGACCTCCTTTCTATATATAGGAGTCTAAGGGGTCATTATATAATCAGAGCCTACATAACAATAATAATGTAAGGGCACAATAATAACAATAGTGGGCTTCTATGGGGCACAATAGTAACAATATGGGCACTACATGGGTACATCAATATAATAAGAGGGTTGTACTAATAATAATAAGGGGTTACACTAGTAGTATAGGGGCCTAACAGACTCCAAGTACTCAAGACGATGAGATAGAGATGTTGAATGCTACAATTGTCATTGAAAATGTCACTATGCTCGATATTGCCCCGAGAAGGGAGATGCTACAAAAAGAAACACTTCAGGGTCTTACAACAATAACCGTGGCTACAACAACAACAATTCATATGATAGAAGAGATGATGGAAGAGATGGAAGGTGGAGTGATAGATGAAGAAGAGACTTTTCCGATGATCGTGAAGAAGGCTATCATCCACGAAAGAGGTCAAGCAATTCCAAGTATGAAAGCAATGCTACTAATCAATTTGAATATATCTTTATTTTTGCTTTGTCTAGTTCCTCTGCTCCGGATGCTCGGGGATAGATGGTTGGTTGATAGTGGGGCCTCTCACCATTTCTCTGGGTATAAGGAAGTTCTCTCTAATTTGGTAGAGAGGAAGTCAAGTTTGAAGATTTTTCTTGAAGCTAACTCCACTCATCCCGTCAAAGGCTTTGGGCCTGTCAAATTTCACCTGAACTCTGGGAAATCTGTTTTGCTTCATGATGTGTTGTATGTGCCGAGATTGAAGAAGAATTTGGTATCCATATATGCTTTGGAAGACAAAGGAATGAGAGTTTCTTTCTTTAAAGGAAAAGTACTTACTTGGCCTATTGGATCCTTTATGAGAGATGCTTTCATATTGGGATCTAGATTTGAAGGACTCTATGGAGTCATTGGAAGACCTCTTCTAGCAATGGTCGATGATATAAATCATCAAAGCGAGCTGTGGCATCGAAGGTTGGCCCATATGAAGCACTTTCGAAATTGAAGAAGTTGGTTTATGGGATTCCTGATGTTTAAGCTCAACGTGATGGAGTTTGTCCAGGTTGTGCTTGTGGAAAGAAGACAAGGGGACCAGTCCCCTCTAGCGACTTAAGACGAAAGATGTAATATTCCTAATTAGCCATGGCTAATTGGAATATTTGATTTTGCTCAATTTTGCCTTCTATAGTTATTTGTAAATAAAAAGGCGAGGAAAAGACATAACTCACTTTTAGAATAAAAGTCACTTCCTAGTAGCACAACGTTGTGACTTAAAGGGGAGCCAAGGGGTCCAAAGATTCATAACGTCTGTCATGTATCATGCCTGAAGAAGTCATTGGGGCAGCATGTGACAGTGACAGATGAGCTACCACCCACGGATGATGAGATGCATTTGGTGTTGCAGCCGGAGGCTATTATTGATACCAGGGAGAGGCAGCGATGGAACAGGACAATTCGGGAATTCTTGGTGAAGTGGAAGAATTTGCTGGATGAGGATGCCACTTGGGAGAGTGAGAAAATTTTGCAGCATCCATCACTTCAGTTGCTTGAGGACAAGCAACATTTTGCCGGGGGAGACTGTAATATTCCTAATTAGCCATGGCTAATTGGAATATTCGATTTTTCTCAATTTTTCCTTCTATAGTTATTTGTAAATAAAAAGGTGAGGAAAAGACAACTCACTTTTCGAATAAAAGTCACTTCTTAGTAGCACAACGTTGTGACTTAAAGGGGAGCCAAGGGGGCCAAAGGACCACGCAGAGATGGGGCCCAAGCAAACACTTGGAGGGACTGCGTAGATGGGAAAGGAACATGTGGCAAGAGGAGATTACCTTGGAGGTGAGCCTTGGGATTGAGAGAGGCCAATGCTATAAAGGAGAGAGGAGCCTCCTCATTTTGGCTTTCAGTTATGAGCATTTGAGCTAGTCACTTCGACTTGGAGCACATTGACTGTTTAGCATGTCTGCAGCACTGTTTAGTACACTGAGTGTCTCCGTTCGGAGATCTCACCCTAAGCCCCGAGGGACTTCGAGTGCCTACTCGGGCAAGGTAGTTTCAACAGTCTTTTTGCAATGGTTTTGATCTTTGGCATTGAGGTGGAGCTGAGCATTGGAGGGCTGCACAGTCTTGAGAGAGAGGGAATCAGTTTTTCTGGGGCAGTTTCGGATTGGGGGTTTGTGGAGGAGATTGAGCTGGGAGATTGAGCAGGAGATCAACTCTTGCATATTGGAGGAGTTTGGTAGAGTTTCAGGTAGTATTTTGGAGGATTCTACTCAGTGGTAGGGCAGAGCCTTGAGGGATTACGTGATTCCCCAAGGGGGCGATTTTCGAGGGTCGGCCATTTCATAAAAGCTTTCTGGGTTTCCTGAGTAGAGGCTGATTCCAGAGTTTCGGCATTTTCTGAGGAGGGAAACAGCCCCAAATCCTCATTTGATTTCCAGCAATAGCAGCAACACGACAGTTCCCCAGCAGCATCCACGCAGTTCAGAGATAGGCCATTCCTTTGCTATTTAGAGTATATTTCTTCACTTGCCTGGTGCAAGACGAGGTGCCATCTTTTTGATCACCTCCTGTACTCATTCCATTACTCAGTATAATAAAATGGCTTAGCTTTTCTCTTTGCATTTCTTGAGTATCTTCTTATATTTCATGTTTATATTATTATATGTTGCACCACTGTTATTTTTATCATTTTGAGCTTCCTGGATATTATATCATTTGTATGTATTTGGTTGGAGTTTATTGGGGTTTTGGGGGAATATCTCTGAAACGGGATATTACAGTGGTATTAGAGCATAGATCTGGCTTAGCTTGTGGAGCTAGCAATCTATGCATCGGGGGAAAAACTCTACATCTGTTACAGAGGTAGGAGATACAGAGACACTGGGCGTAGGTTGGAGAACACCTACGGAGAGGGAGACTGTGTTCCGGTGGTGAACGCAGAACAGGAGGAGCCTGTGGTGGATGCAGAACAGAAGGAGCCTAGGGTGGACGCAGAGCAGGAGGATCCGATGGCAGATGAGGACGGGAAGAGATTTGCGGACATGCTTTTCAAATCAGTGCAGGATCTGTCGAGGCAGATCGAGGTGATGGAGCAGAGATTCACGATAGTGGAGGGTAGACAATGTGAGAACCCACGGGTTTTCCACGTTGGTGAGGGATCGAGTACATCCCACCATTTTCCAGAGCAGGGTGCTGCTCAGCATGATATTACTCTGCAAATGGCCTCACATGCCCCTACGCGCTCTACCATGCCCACTTTCTTGGGAGCAGACACGGGGGTCGGAGCCCAACAGGAAGCAGAGCCCAGTCATATGGGCGATTATTTTGCAGAGTACCAGGCCTATGGGCAGGAGTTCAGGGATGCTCTCTCATTCAGAGACTTTGTTCAGCTCCAGCGGGATAGTAGACCTCGCGACCATCACAGAGGACATCGACATTATCACGATGGAGACACCCACTGCACAGCTAGTAGGTTCCACTTGCCTACGTTTGATGGTTCATCAAGCAGTTCGGCAAGGTCTTGGGTGGAGAAGTTGGACATCTATTTCCAGCTTAACCAGATGTCGGAGGCAGAGGCCATCAAAGTGGTGACATTACATTTGCATGGTGAGGCCCAGGATTGGTGGTTCCATGGGATGGTTACACTCGGACACTCCTTAGTGACGACATATGTTGAGTTCACCAAGAGATTGATGGAGAGGTTTGACCGGAGGGATCTGGAACAACGCTTTGTTGAGCTGACGAGGCTCAAACAGACGAGGAGCCCAGAGACCTACATTGCAGACTTCTTGAGGATTTCAGTGATGGTACCAGAACTATCCACAACATGGAGGATCTACATGTTTGTTGAGGGGTTAGCGGAGCCACTTCGGGGTCTAGTCAGATCCACTAGACTAGCCACACTTTAGGATGCTATCAGCAGGACTCGAGACTTACAGGATGCCTTACCCAGGACCCAGACACCTTACCCCCAGAGATAGGCTTTCCAGCCTAAGGGGAAGGACGTGAGGATTCTGCCTCCAAAGGGGAATCTAGGACGAGCACAGATTGATGACGATGCCAGGATGGAGTTGAAGAAGTGGTTGTGCTTTACCTGCCAGGAGCCGTGGGCACCAGGACATAGATGTGTTGCTGGCAAAGCACATTTTATTGAGGTCTTCTCCGAGAGTAGCGGGGAGGAGGATGAGGAGGATGACATGGAAGCAGGAGATAGTCATGCTGTGCAGGGTCCCTTGTCGCTTCCACCAGCAGCAGCAGGTGGTGCAGCTTTTGCACCTACTGGAGGAGCTCTTGCAGCGTTGCGAGGAGTTCCCAAGTATTTGACGCTGTGCGTACGGGGGACAGTACGTGGCCAGCAAGTATCAGTTTTGGTTGACAGTGGGGCCACCCACAACTTCATCGATGCATAGATGGTTGAGTGGAGAGGTATATAGACAGAGAGCTTCGATGGATTCTTAGTTTTGGTCCCAGGCGATCAGACAATGGCATGTGCTCGTTATGTTCCAGAGTTATCAGTAATGATGGGCACGTACACATTGACTGACCACTTCTTCGTGGTCAATATTCTAGACACCAACATAGTACTGGGTGTTCAGTGGCTTATCACTCTAGGGAAGGTCACTACAGATTGAAAGGCCCTAGAGATGGAGTGGGACGATGAGAAGACAGTGAGGCATGAGAAGATACCGGGACAACACACATATCCACCTCAGACTGTTTCGGCTTATCAGATGGAGGCAGTCTTCCGGAAGGGAGACATAGAGTGGGCAGTGGAGCTGCGTGCATCAAAGGCAGGGACTACAAGGCAGACAGTGCACCCGGAGATACAATCAATCCTTGATTGGTATGCCACAGTATTTGGGGAGATTTCGCCAGGACAGCCATCGGACTGGGGGTTTGAGCACACCATTGAGCTTGAGCAGGGCATATAGGCAGTGATTACTACCCCCTATAGGCATCGCAAGGCCTATTGGGATGAGATTGAGCGGGCTATTCAGGAGTTGCTTGCTCTTGGGCACATTCGGTCGCGCATGAGTCCTTTTGCTTCTTCCGTGGTATTGGTGAAGAAGAAGGGTGACATATTGAGGATGTGCATTGACTATAGGGCCTTGAACAAGAAGACACTGAAAAACAGGGACCCCATACCCAAGATCGATGAGTTGATGGATGAGTTGACAGGGGCACGGTTCTTCTCGAAGATTGATTTGAGATCCGGGTACCATCAGATTCGTTTGAGGACATTCCCAAGACCGCCTTCAGGTGTCACTATGGGCACTTTGAGTTTTTGGTGATGCCCTTCGTGCTAACGAACGCCCCAACTACATTCCAGTCTTGCATGAATCACATCTTCCACAGTCACTTAAGGAAGTTTGTGTTGGTGTTCTTTGATGATATCCTCATTTACAATAAGACTTGGGAGGAGCATCCCCAGCACATTGAGACAGTATTGCGCATGTTGGAGGAGCAACAATTCTATGCCAAGCTCTCCAAGTGTGAGTTTGGGTTGACGGAGTTGTTATACTTGGGACACATCATAGGGGTGGACGGAGTGAGGGTCCACGAGGAAAAGATCAGGGCCATCAGAGATTGGCCGGAGTCGAGAAACGTGACGGAACTTCGAGGATTCATTGGCATTTGCGCTTACTACCAGAAGTTTGTCAAGGGTTTTTCACAGCTTGCTGCACCCCTGACAGATTTGACGAGGAAGGGGCAGCGAGCCTTTGACAGGCTCAAGGAGGTTATGAGCAACTGCCCAGTGCTTGCATTGCCGTATTTTACGCAACCATTTGTTTTGGAGTGTGATGCGTTGGGAGAGGGGATCGACGCAGTGTTGATGTAGGGAGGACACCCTATAGCCTTTGAGAGTTGGAAGCTCCTTCGGCACGAGAGGTTGTATTCTATATACGACAAGGAGATGCTGGCCATCATGCATGCATTGGTCAAGTATCGGCAGTATTTGGTGGGTAATAGGTTCAGGGTGAGGACTGATCACAACAACCTCAAGTTCTTTTTGGAGCAGAAGTAGCTACAAAAGAGGCAACAGAAGTGAATCAGTAAGATCCAAGTGTATGACTTTGACATTGAGCATGTCAAGGGTAAGAACGACGTGGTAGCAGATGCCCTTTCACGTAGACCAGCCACGTTGTCTCTTATAAGCTTGGACGCACACTGGAGGGCTCGACTCCTAGTAGAGTACTCTAGGGATAGATTTGCATGTGAGGTTCTGGATGGGCAGGTGGTGGATGATAGGTATAGGGTGGTCAATGAGATCATCTACTACAGGGATCAGATCTTCTTGACTGAGGGGTCTCAGCTCAAGAAGAAGATACTCCAGGCGTCACATGATTCACCATTGGCAGGTCATCAGGGGTTTGCCAAACCCTATAGGGCCATTAGAGAGAGGTTCTCATGGAAGGGCCTCAAGGAGGACGTACTCCAGCATGTTCTGGATTGCGATGTTTGCCAGAGGAACAAGGGGGAGATGAACCATCCAGTAGGACTATTGCAATCTCTTCCCATTCTAGAGGGGAAATGGGAGTGTATTTCGATGGACTTCATCACAGGGTTGCCCATGGTACAGGGCAAGGACTGCATCTTTGTCGTCGTTGATCGGCTGACAAAGTACTCACACTTTTTCGCCATATCTGCACACTACACAGCAACGCAGGTGGCCGAGCTATTCTTCAGAGAGATTTTCAGGTTACATGGTCTTCCCAAGACCATCACCGGTGACAGGGACAACCGTTTCATGGGTGGATTTTGGCAGGAGCTTTTCCGGTTGGTGGGAACAGAGTTTGACACCAAATACCAGTTATCACCCACAGATGGACGGGCAGACAGAGATAGTTAACAATTGGCTGGAGGGCTACTTGCATAACTATGTCAGTGGGCAGCAACGAGGATGGCTGAAGTGGCTGCATCTGGGGGAGTACTACTACAACACTACACATCACATGTCCATTGGTATGTCACCATTTTATGCTTTGTATGGATATCATCCCTTATCTTGGTGTTAGCAAGGCTCCGAGATTCAAGATTTGGATCCAGGAGAGTCAGGATATTCTCTGAGCTCTCAAGGATAATATGGCTACAATGCAGAACCAACATAAGTTGTATGCTGACAGGGGTCGGGTGGAGAGACAGTTTGAGGTAGGGGACTTGGTCTACCTACGATTACAGCCATACTGACAGTTGTCACTGGCGCAGAAGGGGGCTGAGAAGCTCAAACCCCGCTTTTATGGGCCATACGGGGTGATACGCAGGATTGGACAGGTTGAGTAGGAGTTGGAGCTGCCCCAAGGGAGCAAGATTCATAACGTCTTTCATGTATCATGCCTGAAAAAGGCATCGGGGCAGCATGTGACAGTGACAGATGAGCAACCACCCACGGATGATGAGGAGCATTTGGTGTTGTAGCCAGAGGCTATTATTGATACCAGGGAGAGGCAGCTGCGGAGAAGGATGGTCTAGGAATTCTTGGTGAGGTGGAAGAATTTACCAGATGAGGATGCCACTTGGGAGAGTGAGAAAATTTTGCAGCATCCATCACTTTAGTTGCTTGAGGACAAGCAACACTTTGCCGGGGGAGACTATAATATTCCTAACTAGCCATCGCTAATTGGAATATTCGATTTTGCTCAATTTTGCCTTATATAGTTATTTATAAATAAAAAGGTGAGAAAAAGGGGACATAATTCACTTTTAGAATAAAGTCACTCCCTAGTAGCACAACGTTGTGACTTAAAGGGGAGCCAAGGGGGGCCAAAGGACCACGCATAGATGGGGCCCACGCAGACACTTGGAGGGACTGCGTAGATGGAAAGGAACATGTGGCAAGAGAGGGATTACGTTGGAGGAGGTGGGCCTTGGGATTGAGAGGGGCCAACGCTTTAAAGGAGAGAGGAGCCTCCTCATTTTGTCATTCGATTATGTGCATTTGAGCTAGTCACTTCGACTTAGAGCACGCTGGCTGTTTAGCCTATTTGCAGCACTGTTTAGTGCATTGAGTGTCTCCGTTCGGAGATCTCACCCTTAGCCCCGAGGGACTTCGAGTGCTTACTCAGGCAAGGTAGTTTTTAGCAGTCTTTTGCAGGAGGATTGATCTTTGGAGTGAGAAGGAATGATGCATTTTTGGACAACTATGCAGTCTTGAGAGAGGGACGCAGTTCTTTTGGTGGGAGTTTCGGAGTGAGGGTTTTGCGGAGGATTTGAGTTGGGAGATTGAGCAAGGGTTCAGCTCTTGCATATTGGAGGATTTTTGTAGAGTTTCAGGTTGAGTTTTGGAGGATTCCATTCAATGGCAGCGTAGAGCCTTGAGGGACAACGTAGAACGCCAAGGGGGTTATTTTTGGGGGTCGGCTATTCCAGAAAAGCTTTCTGGGTTTTTCTAGGTTTCTTGAGTAGAGTTTGATTCCAAGGTTTCAGCATTTTCTGAGGAGGGGAACAACCCCAAATCTTCATTTGTTTTCCAACAGTAGCAGCAGCACGACAGTTATCCAGCAGCTTGGACGCAGTTCAGAGAGAGGCCATTCCTTTGCTATTCTGAGTGTATTTCTTCACTTGCCTTGTGCAAGTCGAGGTGCCATCTTTCTGATCACCTCTTGTACTCATTCCATTACTCAGTATAATAAAATGGTTTAGCATTTCTCTCTACATTTCTTGAGTATCTGCTTATATTTCATGTTTACATTATTATATGTTGCACCACTGTTATTTTTATCACCTTGAGCTTCTCGGTTACTATATCATTTGTATGTATTTGGTTGGAGTTTGATGGGGTTTGGGGAATATCTCTGAAACGAGATATTACACAACAGTGAAGTCAAACATCATTACAACAGTGTTTTTGGAGGGATGTTGGGTCAACAATGTTGACCAAACTTAAATCAGTTTGATGGGCAGCTTAGGAGTTGTTTGGAGGAGCCCACATGGATTGTTGGGAGGCCTACCAAGCAACCAAGGTGACAGCAGGCACATCAGATTGGAAGGCTAGAGGACAACAACAAGAAGTGTTGCAGATGTTACCTTGGTTGATGAGTTGATGGTGTTCTAGGAGAGGACAAGTTGTAGATGCCCAGATTTGTGCAATAGCTCTATTGCATAACAAAGGGCAGATTGGTGGAGTCTGTGGGAAACATTATGTAAGGTTCTCCTAAGTGTGGGGATGCCCTAACTAGGTGCAGATGCTACAATGTCGACTTGGTCTCTCGTGGACTGTTGGAGGACAGCGTGAGAGAAGATCAAGTGTGGATGACATTGGGCAATTATGGTCTCTTGGAGGAGAGCGTGATAGTGTCTAAGTGGGAGCTCTATGAGCAACACCTTGATGGACAAAGGTAGTTGCGAGAGAGGCAGTTGTTGAGATCAAGGGTTCATGAACCAAAGGAGCAGTTTGTGGAGCCCAAGACTTGTGTGTGGAGAAGGACGTCTATAACAAAAGATGGGTAGTCCTCCTAGCCCATGTTCATTGTGGGAGGTGGACATTTTGCAGTGATAGGTGGCAAACCTCCGTGCCTTATGTTGGTCTTCATCAGAGCAGCACAGGAAGACCATAGTGGGCGGAAGTCTTTGAGTAGCTGAGGAGCAGCAGTGGGTAGATTGAGAGTTGTTCACAAGTGGAGTTATGAACAACTCGAGAGGGGTCTCGATGTGTTGATGCATTGATGGAAAAACGATCAACTAGTGAGGAAATTGGATATCCGAGATTCAGTGGCTAGATGGACTTAAAGCATTGATAGAGGCAGGAGCTGCAGATCGGGAAGGTACAAGGTGCGACCGAGGGGAGCTAAGAGAGTCAACTTCATCAACCAGATGGTCAGATATCTTGTTGAGGGCATATTGGTTGTCGATGGACTAAAACAAAGCCCCAGTTTTGTATCTTGTACTAATGGATGTATGAGGGCCATTATCCCTGGTATGGGAGACCTAGACTGTTGTATTATATGTTGTTTAATATAACGAAGTTGGGTTGAAACTGTAAAAAGTTGTATATATTTTGTGCATGTGTGATTTACTGTTGTTCATATTCCGCTGTGCAAAGTAGTTCTGTTGAGATTCATGGTTTGGTAGTGTCAGAGATTTTAAGATTCTATCCTAGACCCAAGATCATGGAAATTCAACATGGTATCAAAGGCTATCTGAGCTACTTTGAGGTACAGTGAATGAGAGTGTGCACAGCAAAGCAACTCAGAGGGAGTTGTGGGTCTCTGGATCATGGAGCAAAGGGTTCAGCTGAGGACATGGAGATGTGGTCTCAATAGACTACATGATGAGATGGGATGGGAGTTCTGGTGGATCGGTGGTGAACCTAGTGCACTTCAGTATGTTGTGTGGTGGTTTGTATATCGTGGACTTCCTATGTCTTGTCATGGATGGTTGGGATAGCTCGAGGGTTTCTTTAGTATGGACGAGATCAGGATGATCGAGATGGCTTCATGTGATGGACTACATGTTGGAAGGCTAGAGTCTTCATCGGATCGTGATGTTGCATATCCGAGATTGGAGGGATTTTCATGGGTGGTATTTGATCTAGGAGGATGAGTTCTTTCAAGACTGAGCCAGTGGAGATCGTGTAGGCTCAGAGGGAGTCTAGCCTCAAAGGGAGCAGCCCTATGGAGGTTTGGGATCTTCAGGTTTAGATATGATGAGGCAGAGGCACTACCGAGTTTGTCGAATTCATTCTATAGGGTATGCTATAGTAATGGATGCCAAATGGGCTAGTGTCGTTGTCAGATGAGGATGGTTACTTTCTAGTCTTGGAAGTACCTCCCTCGCTAAGAGGGAGTGTCGATTTTTGTGTAGCTTGGGAGGTACTCCAAGCCCTAGTGTTTGAGGGTTGAGGTCAAAGCACCACAAGTAGGTTTGTGGGCTTAGAACCCAAGCTTGGGATTTTGCACTCAATCATGTTTGGGTCAATTCTTGAAGCACATTTATACATGTGATGGCATGAGATGATAGAGGGTGGAAAGGAGAATCCAATGCTTAGAGAATCGTCGAATTTCGAGTTGTAGAAGTGGAGAAATGAATTTTTGAAGTTGACAAGTAATTATTGGTTTTGAAGTCATGTAGGCTTGATGTAAAAAATAACCAATAGATGTGTCTCTTCATCTATTCGTTGGAGCCCCTCATTTGGCTATAAAAAGAGGGTGAATTGATGTATTTTAGTCATCCTTTAGGGCAACGTCTCTCCTAGAGAAAGGAGCTCTAAAATCGCAGGAAAGGAGGAGGCCTAAACAACATGAAAGGAAGGGATTTGAAGTCAGGCCATGTGGCTGAGGCAAGTGCGGATTGTCTTTGGGCTGGAACAGTGGGTAAAATAGGGGTCGAGTTTGCTGTGATGAGGGCCGAGAAGGTTGGTTGTTAGGCCGAGTTCCTAAGGAGCAAAAAATTGTTGTTTGGAAGGTGTTTGGGCATTGTTTGGAGAGGGTCAGTGCAACAAGAGCACTGTTGTGCTAGGTTGCAGGCCTTAGCACACAGTTAAGAGTTGCGTAAGGGCTGTCAAGGGTAGGCTAGGCCCTAAAAGAGGCAACGTGGCAAAGGAGGTGCCTTCTTAAGGTATGTCGGCCCTGAAAGGGTTTGTTTGTTGATTTTTAGGTGGAGTTAGGGCTACAACATGTGTCCTAACCAGAACTGTCACAATAACGAAGTCAAACATCATTACAACAGTGTTTTTTGGAGGATCTTGGGTCAAAAATGTTGACCAAACTTGGATAAGTTTGATGGGCAGCTTGAGGAGACCTTAGGAGTTGTTGGAGGAGCCCACGTGGATTGTTGGGAGGCCTACCAAGCAGCCAAGGTGACAGTAGGCACATTAGATTGGAAGGCAAGATGGTGTCTTAGGAGAGGACAAGTTGTAGATGCCCAAATAGCTCCTCTATTGCAAAACAAAGGGCATATTGGTGGAGTCTCTAGGTATCCATGCATAAGGGTCTCTTAAGTGTGGGGATGCCCTAACTAGTTGCAAGTGCTACAACGTGGACTTGGTCTCTCATGGACTGTTAGAGGGTAGCGTGAGAGAAGACCAAGTGTGGATGAGATTGGAAACTTATGGTCTGCTGGAGGACAACGTGATAGTTTCCAATTTGGAGCCCCGTGAGCAACACCTTGATGGACAAGGGTAGTTGCGAGAGAGGCAGTTTTTGAGCCCAACGGTTGATGAACCAGAGGAGCAATTTGTGAAATCCAAGACTTGTGTGTGGAGAAGGACATCTACAACAGAAGATGGGTAGTCCTCCTAGCCCATGTTCATTGTGGGAGATGGACATCTTGCAGTGATAAGTGGCAACCCTTCGTGCCCTATGTTGGTCTTCATCGGAGCAGCACAGAAAAACCATAGTGAGCGCAAGTCCTTGAGTAGTTGAGGAGCAACAGTGGGAAAATTGAGAGTTGTTCAAAAGGGGAGCTGTGAACAACTTGACAAGAGTCTTGATGTGTTGATGCGTTGATGGACAAGCGATCAACTAGTGAGCGGATTGAATAGCCAAGATTCAGTGGCCAGATGGACTTGGAGCATTGATAGAGGTTGGAGCTGTCGATCAGGAGCCGAAGGACCAAGGAGGTACAGGGTACAATCGAGGGGAGTTGAGCGAGTCGACTTCATCAGCGAGATGGTTAGATATCTTGTTGAGGGCAGATTGGTTGTTGATGGACTGAAACCAAGCCCCAGTTTTGTATCTTGTACTAATGGATGTATGAGGGCCATTATCCCTGGTACGGAAGCCCTGGAGTTGGGTTGAAAACTGTAAAAAATGTCTATATTCTATGCATGTGTGATTTATCGCTGTTTATATTCCGCTGTACAAAGTAGTTATGTTGAGATTCTTGGTTTGGTAGCGTAAGAGATTTTAAGATTCTATCCTAGACCCAAGATCGTGGAAATTCAACACAGCGATCATGATTTGTTATCTAACTTCAACCAATGATGCTTACTTAAATGCCTAATATATTAAATGTAAACACCTTGTACCTCATGTATTTTGAACTGCCACCATCAGATGAGTATGTTGATCAAGTGAGATGAGCATGATATAATAAGAGGCGTCTGAGGAGTTGTCATCTACAAAGAATGTTGGTCATCATCTTTGGGACCATTGTCTACAATGTAGATCATGGAAGAATGATGTCCTCAAGTTACCCTTAGGTGAGAGGGAGGTAACAAGGCCCATTCATTCGCCAAGTCTACCTCGAGCTTCTAGATAGCTGTACATAATTGAAAAGTTGGCTGGAACTAATTCTTTGTATCTTACTAGCCCAGATGCAGAGAAGCTGCCTTTGCCAATGAGTGAGCAGCTTCTCAATATTTATTTTGAGAATGTCATTTAGTGTTAGAAGTAGTAATAAGCTTGTTATAAGCAACAAATTAGATAAACGGTTCTTCTTCATGCTTGATTTTGTTATCTTACTTTTGAATTTTTGCTTAACATTATGTGTCATTCATCATTAGTTAGTTGCATTTTACAGTTTGAATACTTCATCGCTATCCTTTTTAAATTCTACTTTAAGCTTCCATGAAGAGTCTTAGTTTATCCTATATGCCCATATCTGCTATTTAGGCACTAGTTACTTTCTAGCCAAACAAAATTATATTTTCACTCCTTTTCTTTTGTTTTATGTAGGTGTGGAATTTTCTGTTGCTTACACAAAATTATTTCTGTTGCTTACACAAAAATTAGCCCTAGACACCATGTATTGCATGGTAGATAGCACTAGTTTCAAGCTGTGAATTGCGTCTTTATAGAAATCTACCTTGTTGTCCCCAAATTTTGCATTAAAAAAGGGTGATTTAAATAATCTGTCATGGCTGTTTTGTAATTTTAATTTTCACATTTACTAAGTGATTGCATTTTTTCAAATTTAAGAGTGTTTTAACCCTAGATTCACATAAATTCATATCTAATTCAAGGCTAAAAAATTCCACTGCAATTTACTGGATGTTAGTTCAAAATTCAAATTTAC
This sequence comes from Pinus taeda, assembly GCA_000404065.3. Classification (NCBI taxonomy): domain Eukaryota; kingdom Viridiplantae; phylum Streptophyta; class Pinopsida; order Pinales; family Pinaceae; genus Pinus; species Pinus taeda. The sequence continues at coordinate 301,669 of APFE031679870.1, read as the reverse complement.
TAATATTTATGGCAAGTTTAAATCACCATTTAGCTACTTTTCAGATCTGGAAATTATGAGAGTTAATACACGTAAGCAATAACATACAAACCCTAATTTTACCTCACTAGAATATTACAATCAGATCTGAAATTAGTGATTGAGGAATTAACTTGATTAGCGATAAAAAGTTATCCATAGTTGATTGAAGTGAATACTAACCTAGGTTGTCTTAGACTACTCCACCATACTTGCACTCCCAAAAAATAATGATTTTTACCCAAATATCTCACTCAAAGGCGATTCTTAGCTCATTATTTAGTTCTTTTAATTATACGTGTTATTATTTGTAATTATTAGATCTAGTCTCATAAACATTTGCATGCTCCTGAATATAAATTTTATCTTTATCGTTTTCAGGTATCTCTGGAAAATCCTTCATAGATCCATATCTATAAGGGGTCCATCTTGGACATGTATGGATATATTTTGATATGGCTCGGATGAATTGCTCTCAGGGAATAAAAACCAAAAAAAACATTGAAGCATTGAAATATGCATTGAAATTTCAACAATCGAAAATTTGATTATATACTTACCAGACTGTAGATATGTGGCAATCTAACCTTCAATCAAGTAGAGTTCCTTTAGTGAGAATTTTTTGCCATGTTTAAACATGTCAGTAAATATTTTTATGTTTGAAAATCTATCAAACCATTAGCTCTTAGAAGCATTTGATCTGACAATAATAACATTAGCTCTTAGAAGCATTTGATCTGACAATAATAACATTAGCTCCATTGACCTTTGCTTTGGTAGCTATTTATGACTTTACCAGTAATAATATTCAAAACCACATAGAACTCTAGGCTTATGCATAGAAATTTTTAGGAAGGTTACGTAGGATTACTTTGACCACTACACTTTTTCTCCATGCAATCATATTTAACATTAGTTTCACAATTTGGAATATTTCTCATATATGCCGTGTCAAAGAGAATTTTCTTAAAAATTGATGTATACACATCCCAATCAATCTGCATCTATAACAGCATCTGTAACTGAATTTACTAAAAAAATGTTGTTTTTGTTGGAGGCAAATGTTCATGGTTTCAACTTCAACATAATTTTCTGCTAAGGGATGGAATAAGCATTCTAATAAAAGTAGGTTATAATGCCCGTCAACTAAAAGGTCACTAGTTCAATTCAACTTTACTGATATATGTTCAGCTAGTGACTATGGGAATCCATTTTATATTGTATTCTTTTCCCTTTTAAGTAGATTATCCGAATATGGAAATATTCAGATAAGTTGTTTCTCTCTTGTTTTATATGATTCTCAGACACTTCAAATATTTAAACAATTTTTTTATTGGTTTTATCATGCACCGGAGCAAGAAACTCTGGAAGGAAAAAGGAAGTGTGAAACCCTTGGCCCTATTTTTAGGGACACACCCAAAAAAAAAGTTGATATGTGCATGATTTGTATTACTGACGAAAGGAAATGTCCAAGACGTTGTGTGAATTATGCGTAGACAAAGGTTCTGCATATCACAGTCTAATTCCAGAATGGAGATTTAAATATTCTAAAATATCTATGATGCAAGGAAACTACTCTTTGAGACTTGATTTTGCTTGTATATCCATTTATCTTTACTGTATCCCCTTTCAATCCATTCTAAATATGGAACACGTACAATATGATTGCGTGAGACTTGATTTTTCTTGTATATCCATTTATCTTTACTGTATTCCTTTCAATCCATTCTAAGTGTGGAACACGTACAATATGATTGCGTGAGAGCAAGTGATTAACCACAACCATTTTCTCCAAACCTAGTACCAACCTCACAAATCCATCCACCTTAAACCATTCGCCCATCACAATTCATCCACCTTGAACCATTCGTCCATCACATGAACCTATTGCTCCAAATAAATGCAAATGTTTTGCAAGGAAGCATCAAAGGTGTATTTTATTAAAATCTGTAGTAAATGAGAGTACAATAATAAGGAATAAGTGCACCCAGGTGAAAAAGATGCCCCCAATCAATAGAAACATCGACCCTGGAACTGTCTCTGCGCTGGCCAGAAATTGTGCCACTGTTGTTGTCTGAAAATGGCTCAAAACTCCTGCTGGAATGCTCGGATTAGCCTGAAATTTTTCCCACAAGACCCAGCAAGGAATTGGTCCCAATCTGCTCCATTGAAAAACCCACAAAAGGTGTGAAATTTCTGGCTCGGCTGGCTCAATGCACTGCATGGAGAATTTACTGCTATAGACCCTCCAATCCACCAAGTGAGCTCCCAAATTTGCCAGTAAATTTCTACAATTCCTTCCCCACAATTTCCTATCCACCAAAACCACAAAAAGGTACTGCCACAAACTCCCACGTGTGCCTCTGCCTAGGAATTTCGTAGGCCCTGAAAATATAAAATTTCCCCCAGCAGCTCCCTCAATTCCAGCCCACCAAACCACCCCAAAATGTCTGCAATTGATGTCCCAAACCAGCTCTAAAATACCTAGCAAGAATGCTTCTCTCATATGAATTCCCCAAGTGCCACGCATTTCTCTCCAACGTTCTCTACTGCACAGTAGTTGAGAGAAGCCTCCAATTCCCTGCCCTAGAAAATCTCCAGGTGTGACAATTGACTCCCCTTGACTCCACTCGGGTGGCACTCTAGGTCCACCAAAGCAAGAGCTGAGCATTCTGCTTGGAATCTCTTGGGCTAAATACTGCTTGGAATCTCTTGGGCTAAATAACACTTGTTCACTTAGTTGAACAACTGAAGTAAATACTTAGTTCAGAAATAAAATTGAGAAAAGCCCCAAACAATGGCCCTCACTTTCTATTTAAGCTTGTTGCCTCCTTTCCCCTTAGTGGGGCCCAATCTCCACTCCACTAGGTCGAGTTTTCCCTCCAATTTCTGCTCTTCCACAAGTGTGTGTTCCTCAAGCGGGTGTGTATTCTTTTGTGAGTAGCCCCACATCTACCAAAAACTTAAATTTTCCCCTTTCCTAAGTCTAACCTCCAAAATATTTATTAATGGCCAAATTTTATTAAAAATGAGTAATCCCCTTTTGTACTTAGGAAATTAGGGATATTACAGTTCCCCTGCGAAAATTTGCTTGTTCTCAAGTTATTTCAGTGTTAGATGTTGCAATACCTGTTCACCTTCCCATGTGGCCTCCTCCTCTGGAAGATCCTTCCATTTGAACAAATGTTATATGATGGTTCTATTCTTGAGCCTCCTTTCCCTAGTCTCCATAATAGCCTCTAGCACCAACTCTAGATGCCTCTCATCGTTCAATGGTGGGAGTTCTATAAAGACTATGACCCGCTACCCAAGTGCCTTTTTCAAGCACGAAACATGGAAAATGTTATGCACCTTGTTCCTAAGTGAAAGCTCTAACTCATCTAGACACTCTGTAGGGCTTGTAGAACCTAGGCTTGAGTTTTTCAGCCCCCTTTTGCTTTAGTGATGACTGCCTATATGGTTGGAGACACAAATAGACCATGTTTCCCACCTCAAAATACCTCTCCACCTTGCGTCTGTCAGAGTACATTTTCTAATGGTTTTTTTGCCATCTGTAAATTGTCCTTGAGAGCCTTAAGGATCTCTTGGCTCTCTTGGACCCAATCCTTTTCCCCTAGGGCCCTGCGATCTCCAAAAATCATGTCAAAGAAAGAAAGTACATCATAACCATAAAGGGCATGGAAGGGTGGCATACCAATTGACATATGGTAGGTGGTGTTGTAGCAAAATTCTCCAAGGTGCGGCCACTTCACCCATGCCCCTTGCTACCCAGTCACATAATTACACATGTAACCTTCTAGCCACTTGTTCACAATCTCGGTCTGCCCGTCCGCCTGAGGGTGATAGCTAGTACTGGGTGTGAGCTTTGTCCCCATCACTTTGAATAACTCCTGCCAAAAAGCCCCCATGAACAAGTTGTCACTATCATTAACTATCGTCTTTGGAAGACCATGCAACCAAAACACCTCCCTAAAGAACAAATCTATTACTTGAGAGGTTGAAGATCTTGAAGGGATGGTGAAGAAATGGGCAAATTTGATCAACTTATCCACCGCAACATAAATGCAATCCCGCCCTTGTGCAACCATAAGACCCGTGATGAAATCCATGGACATGCTCTCCCATTTCCTCTCTAGAGTGGGGAGCGACTGAAGTAGTCATGCTGTTGGTGATGGCTCTCCCTTGTTCCTCTCACAGGCTACGCACCCTTGCATGTGCCACAATACGTCTCCCTTGAGACTCTTCCATGAAAAATTCTCTTTGATGGCCTGATATGTCTTGAGGAATTCGGGATGTTGATTTTTGGTAGCATCGGATGTGCTCTAGTCATGAAAATTGGTGGAGAAGTTAAGGCACATGAGATCTCCAAGACCTAGCAATCGTTTGGGGAAATTCCACCCGAATGGAGAGATATTAAAATAATTAATAATTTTAACGGGTTCCTAAGTCTAAACTTAGGAAAATTAAAATATTAATATGTATTAATATAATATGGGTGAGAAAGTTCTAAATAACAAGGATCAAACCAGATATAATCTTAGCCATTGATTAGGGACTTAATCTCGGTCGTTGAATCGTCAACAAGAAAAGTATAAGAAGAGGTTTGAGGGTCAGTTGGAGATACCCCAAGTTGATCAGTGAATTCGATTTTCTGGGGCAGGGTTTGCTGAGAAATTCAGTTAGTGATCTGTCACAACGAGGGGCAATTCGGCGAGGGGTTGAGAATACATATCAAAGAAGCAGAGAAAGTGCCAGAGAGACAATGCAGAGCCCAGGAAGGCTGACACAAAGGTGGCAAGGGTTGACGCAGAGGCAGCAGAGCTGACGCTGTGCTGAAGAGGTCGCGCTGAGGTGATTTTGTGGGCCACACTGAGAGCTGATCAGCTGACGCAGAGCCATAGGAGGGTGACACAGTTCCAAAAGTTAGCTTGGAGTAGCTTTCGCTGTCTCCCTGAGGAACATTCAAAGTTATTGTGGGGCTAATCATTCTGTTGCTGATTAGCCGGAATATCTATCTCCGGAGAAAGGTACTTCGATCGAGGATAATCTCTGAAGGGTGAGCCATTTCTGGCACCATAGTTGTATTTTGAAATCTACATAATAATAAAACCCTCTATTTGTTGCACCGGTTTTCCCATATTGGTTTTTTCCGGGGATGATTGTCAAAAAATAACGGTGTCCCTTCTGTTGTCTCAGTTTATTTCAGTCGTTGATCTGTATATTTGTGAAGGTTGTTATTGTGTTTATTTCGATGTTTATATGATTAAATAACTTGTTAATTTAAAGAACAAGTAGGAGATAATAAACCAGAAATATAGTAGGGATTTATGATATGTTAAATTCAGAAATTTTCACATAGTATAAGAGGGATTGCGGATCACAGGAGGACCGAAGACGCCAGCAGGAGAAATCTGAAAAATTTGCAGCAGAAGTAGTTGTTCCGAGAGACAGCGTTGTCCCAGAGCTGAAGCGACAAGAGAAGAGGTGACACAATGCTTAGAGGGTGACGTAGAGGCTCATGCAGACCCTGCGCCAGCATTTCGAGCCAAGGGAAAGGCCAATGCAGAGGCAAAGAGAGGCATAAGAGGCTCATGTAGAGCCAAGTCATCCTTCTCAGACAGGTAGGATTGACGCAGTTGGCCAGAGGAGTAGATTCAACCTTCATCGTGATTGCGTAGAGCTTGAAGGGCTCATATTCTTAAGTTTCTGGGGCTAAGGGAGCTATGCAGTTTGTGATTTGAGGAGCTGGTGGGACATTGTTTCTATCTGTGCAGAACATTGTCTAAGGAAACATAACCAAGGTAGAGGGAATCACTATCTCGATGGATTTATAGCAAAGGAATCTAGATCCGAGTTGCAGTCGCAAAGGAGGATTGGAGAGGAGCGGTTCAATAGTTGGCCAGAGGATTTCCAGGAGGGAAATTAGGACTCAGAGGGAGTCTTGAAGAGGAGCGGAGACAACAATGAATATACTAAAGGATCATGACAGATTAGACGGAGCTTCCAATTTTGTCATTTGGAAGGCCAGGATCCCGGCAATCCTGGACAGACATCGCATCAAGGATTATGCCTTGAAAGTAGTAGCTATCCCAGTTGACCAAACTGAGAATGAGAAGTATGAGGAGGCTCAGGCGAGGACGAAGTGCATGATCCTAGATGGGGTCAAAGATCATGTCATATCACATATTGTTGAGAAGAACACAACAAAGGAGATGTGGGACAACCTGACCACCTTATACCAGGGCTCTTTCGTGCAACGAAAGATGCTATTGGAGAATCAACCAAGGTCATATCAGATTCAGAAGGGAGAGGAGATAAATCCCTTCCTCCTCAGGTTGCAAGAAATTCGGGACCAACTTACTTCCATGGGGTCTACACCAGATCCGGAGTTTATGGTCAGGACTACTCTGAATGCAGTCTCTGAGAACTGGGAGACATTTGTCCAAAGCATCTTGAGTAGAGAGACTCTCCCCAGTTGGGAGGAGATGTGGGTAGCTCTTCGACAGGAAGATATCAAGAGGATGACCAAGGCGGGGAGTAGTGGTAAGGGAGTTCGAGTCAAGAAAGAGGAGGAGGATGCAACTCTAGCATCTGCAGGACAACAAGTGAAGAGGAAGAAAAATGACATCTCCAAGGTCAAGTGCTTCAACTGTGGGGAGCTGGGACATTATGCATCTTAGTGCCCTAGGAAGAAAGGCAAGGGAGAAGCTTCTGATTCAAAGGCAGCTCCAGCTAAGGCGGATAAAGAGGTTAGACTAATGATGATTGTGCCATGAGTGCTCATGCACCTCTAGAGAAGAGGTGGGGAGACATCGAGTTGTATTCAGGAGGACTACATACGAAGGGGCAGGATCCTTGAGGTGCCCAAACTCTTGGATCACATAAGGCTATGAGAGCCCTTAACGAAAATAGCATGATGACAGGTGTCAGGTGGAGCAGCAAGGTAGCGTTGAGTGCAGATATCTGAGGCAGCACAGTGGAGGTTGTAGCAGTGCGAGTGGCACAAAGGTGTATGCAACAACGTAGTGGCAACAGAGGGAGCACATGATAGCAATAGAGGCAGGTTCAACATCACGAGGCTTCCAAACTGACTGGGATGTCGGTATTTGGGAGAAAACATTTACTTACTTCTCGGTAACTGAGTTGCAATGCAACGGTTAGCAGTGGCAATGCTAGGGGAAGCATGTGGAGAGGGAGCTGCAATACAGATGTAGCAGTGGTAGTGGCAGTGTCATGGGCATCAGTATAGGGAGAAGCAGTGTAGGGGATGCGATGCAACAGGCCAAGCATCAACACAGGTACCGATGCAGAGGATCAGTGTGATGTTTCTATGGTAAAGCATTACTAGAGCACATTCCTCGCTAAGAGGGAGTGTTGATTTTTGGTAGCATCAGATGTGATCTAGCCATGAAAATTGGTGGAGAGGTTAAAGCACATGAGATCTCCAAGACCCATAAATCGTTTGGGAAAATCCCACTCGGATGGAGAGTTATTAAAATAATTAATATTTTTAATGGGGTTCCTAAGTCTAAACTTAGGAAAATTAAAATATTAATGTGTATTAATATAATATGGGTGAGAAAGTTCTAAATAACGAGGATTAAGCCAAATCTAATCGTAGTCGTTGATTAGGGACTTACTCTCGGCCGTTGAATCGTTAACAGGAAAATTATACGAAGAGGCTTGAGGGTCATTTGGAGATACACCAAGTTGATCAGTGAATTCGATTTTCTGGGGCAGGGTTTGCTGAGAAATCGAGTTAGTGATCTGTTATAGTGAGGGGCAGTGCGAGAAGAGGCCGAGAATAGATATCAGAGAGACAGATAAAGTGCCAAAGAGACAATGCAGAGCCTAGGAAGGTTGACATAGAGGCAACAAGGGTTGACTCAGAGTTTGGGGAGGCTAGCGCAGAGGACGCAGATTGGATATCTTAAAACTCCATGCATGGATTGGATATCATAAAACTCCATTTATGGATTGGATCTCTTAAAATTTATCCCTAATCACCCAAGTAGGGAAAGCCATCAAGGTTCCTTATGGTGGTCAAAATTCATCAAAATGTTTATCTTTTCCTTCCTTTTATTCTTCCTAAGCCCTTTAAGACAAGCCACTAGGGCTAGGGCATTGGGCCAAATTCAACTAGGGCCCTTAGAAGAAAGACATAGAGGCTATCTTGGGTTTTTCTCACCTTGATTGATCTTGTAAAATCAAATACTAGCTCTATTCATGGTGAGATGTTCCCTAATGGGTCCGACGTCATCATACGAAGGGTAGAGTTCAAACTAATTTGGATTTTGACTTTATAATTCTCTTTTGCCTTTATTTTTCATTTTAACATTTGGCACTTTCACTTTGTCCTTTAATTTAGCAGCATCACCTCTAGGAATTTTCAAGCCCCTTGTTCTCATAGGATGAGGAAAACAAGGAACCAAGACAAATAATTGACAACAACCAACTCAAAAGGAAGAATAGAAAAACATACATCTTGACAACAACCTACTCAAAAGTGGGGAGAATGGAGAAACAAATGTATGGGAAGTGTCAAGTATGAAAGGATATGGGCATGTTATGTCTATCTAGGCCTCCTATTCATGCCCCTCTTGGAAAAGAAAAGAAAATACCTAGGGTGATTACACTTGACCATAGGGAATTGATGACCACCTAGGTGAAATAAGGCAACAAGCATAACTTCCAGCATGTTGATTTTTGTGTAGCTTGGGAGGTACTCCAAGCCCTAGTGTTCGAGGGTTGGAGGTCAAAGCGCCACAAGTAGGCTTGTGGGCTTATAACCCAAGCATGGGGTTTTGCACCCAATCATGTTTGGGGCAATTCCTGAAGCACATTTCTACATGTGATGGCATGAAATGATGGATCGCGGAAGGAGAATCCACTTCGAGAATCGTCGAATTATGAGTTGTAGAAGTGGAGAAAAGAATTTTTGAAGTTGACAAGTAATTATTGGTTTTCAAGTCATGTAGGATTGATGTAAAAATTATCCAATAGATGCATCTCTTCATCTATTTGTTGGAGCCCCTCATTTGGCTATAAAAAGAGCGTGAATTGATGTGTTTTAGTCATCCTTTAGTGCAACGTCTCTCCTAGAGAAAGGAGCTCTGAAATCACAATAAAGGAGGAGGCCTAAACAATGTGAAAGGAAGGGATTCGAAGTCTGCTACCAGAGGTCGTGTGGCTGAGGCAAGTGCAGATTGTATTTGGGTTGGAACTATGGGTAAAATAGGGGCCGAGTTTGCTATGAATAGGGCCGAGGAGGCTAGTTGTTAGGCCAAATTTCTAAGGAGCCAAACGTTGTTGTTTGGAAGGTGTTTGGGCATTGTTTGGAGAGGGTCGGTGCTACATGAGCACTGTTGTGCTAGGGCGTAGGCCTTAGCACACAGTGAAGAGTTGTGTAAGGGTTGTCATGGGTAGACTAGGCCCTAAAAGAGGCAACATGGCAAAGGAGGTGCCTTCTTAAGGTATGCCACAATGTTGAAAGGGCTTGTTTGCTGACTGTTAGGTGGAGTTAGGGCTGCAGAATGTGCCCTAACCAAAACTGTCACAACATGTAATATTCCTAATTAGCCATGGCTAATTGGAATATTCGATTTTGCTCAATTTAGCCTTCTATAGTTATTTATAAATAAAAGGTGAGGAAAAGGGGACATAACTCACTTTTAGAATAAAGTCACTCCCTAGTAGCACAACGTTGTGACTTAAAGGGGAGCCAAGGGGGGCCAAAGGACCACACAAAGATGGGGCCCACGCAGACACTTGGAGGGATTGCGCAGATGGAAAGGAACACATGGCAAGAGAGGGATTACGTTGGAGGAGGTGGGGCTTGGGATTGAGAGGGGCCAACGCTATAAAGGAGAGAGGAGCCTCCTCATTTTGTCATTCGATTATGTGCATTTGAGCTAGTCACTTCGACTTAGAGCATGCTGTCTATTTAGCCTGTCTACATCACTGTTTAGTGCATTGAGTGTCTTCGTTCGGAGATCTCACCCTTAGCCCCGAGGGACTTCGAGTGCCTACTCGGGCAAGGTAGTTTTCAACAATATTTTGCAGGAGGATTGATCTTTGGAGTGAGGAGGAACGATGCATTTTTTGGACAACTGCGCAGTCTTGAGAGAGGGATGCAGTTCTTTTGGTGGGAGAGAGGGTTTTGCGGAGGATTTGAGCTGGGAGATTGAGCAAGGGTTCAACTTTTGCATATTGGAGGATTTTGGCAGAGTTTCGGGCTGAGTTTTGGAGGATTCCATTCAGTGGCAGCGCAGAGCCTTGAGGGACAACATAGAACCGTGATACAACAATTCTTCAAACATTATATGAGCCATTTCCCATAACCCCCCTTGAACATAGACAGAGAGCATAGAATTGAATGTAATTCATTCATGTTGAACTCCTTCTCGGATAATTTCATTCCCGGAGAATGGAGCTGTGAATGGAATTTTTAGGATCTTCGACTAGAGTGAGATCCTCATTATTATCAATGCCAAAAAACAAAAACAATATCAATTATAAAAATGTTCCAGATTACACATTGAAATATTTTGTTCAATTAAGTAAAACATATGGTAGATTGAAGCATAAAAGCTTACATCTTCCTTTGTCCATGTCTTACATATATTTCCCAATAAAAGTGTCCAATAAAAGTGTCCCTGTCCTCGTTGGGTGAGACCCCATAAACTTTACCTTTAACTAGTAACAAAGATCGAGCATATTTATTACATACTTGAGCAACTTAAATCAAAGCTAAGGATCACATTGCAAATATATTCCTGTCAAACATTGAATCAAAGAAGCACTTTTGGATTCTTGAGTTTTGTGCAAGCATGTTTAGCTTGTTCAACGAATGCGTAAGGTGTAAACGCAAATCCCTTTTTTTGTGTTTGGGAATTCATCGTAAGTCAAATTTCAACAACGTCACCAACCTCACTAAATACTTTTCTCAGATCCTCTTCAGCAACATCCTTGTCAAGGCCACCAACAAATACTTCAAATTCCTTAAAAAAACTTAAAACCTAAAATGAGACCTCAAAATGCTTATAAAGACTCTAATATTCTCAGTTATTGAGCAAAACACATACACAAACCTTAAATGATTTGCATAATTCAAAGCCTAAATACAAATAGCCAAACATAGGCATGAAATGTCAAGGCATTACCTTAGCTGAGGAACTGTTTGAACTGGAATTAGTGCCATCATTTCTAGACACAAAAGGGGTGGCAGTGATAGGGGAGGTGATAGTTGAAGTGGGGGTGGAATTAATATTATTACCTGTGGAAACAATGGGGGTGGAGGCAAACATGACATTATCCGCTTCAATCTGTTCAAGCCAATTTCATACGTCTCAATTCCATCTGGCTTAAAGAGCCCATAACTTCTCTTTGAGGTCAATGCAGGCTTCAAATTCTCTTTAAAGAGTGCAAGAATTAAAGCTTTCACACCACTTCAAGGGAGTACCACCCTCCTTTTGGATCCTCTCTATAAGGTTCCCATTGTATGGCTTTGCATTTTTGGGTGTTGACCCAATCTCATCGTCGTCCCATTTAGATGCCCACCTCGTCTCCGAGACCCCGTGTGTGAGTTTGAAACATGAATTTAATGCTATCTTGCTCTACCATTGACACACATTGGAGGAAAGTGGAGCAATTGCTTCCAAGTGTCGAGCACTCCCTTTTCTAATGTATACATGTTAGTTGTATATGCAACAACAAACATAATATCCAATACCATGTCATCACAATTTGAATTTCAGTTTCACTACTCCCATAAACGTGGGATGCATGCAAATTGCCACCGGGACACACAATAATGACCTTATTCTCTCTCAACTTTTTATTCCTTTGCAACTCAAAAAATATCTCGTTGAAGGTAAAATGGAGTGGCGACAAAACTCCAAATGAATTTCATCAACTATGGATGAAAATAATCAGAGTCGTGGTGAAGAGCATATTTAGGTGAATGGAAGAGCAGTAGAAGGCTCTGCTCACACTTTGTAAGATCCTCTATTGGTGGTGGGAAGGGATCGATCAAATACACTCATAAACAATATAATTACAAAAGATAAAGAGATTGAATCTGGTCATGGTGGAGAAGGATACATCCCTAATGGCAATGGCAATGCAATATCTGAGCGACGTAGACCTTAAATTCCATGGGGAAGAGAGTATGCAAAAAACATTGTTTGTGGTGGTCTCAACACAATCGTCACTTGTTTCTCCCTCATTTCTTCCATTTCCATTGGACATTTATCATCACATATTTATCCAAACCCAATCACAAATTTGAATAATTCGTTAAGTACAGCTTTTGTTTTTTGGATTACACCTCGATATCCTTATTTGGGAGGCCATGGACTAGCCTTTGTTCTAACTCCTTTTCCAAAACGCCTATATTTTCCCATAAATTAGCACCCCATGTTTGAAATTGGTAAAATAAAAGGCAGACCCACACAGAAGCATTAGTGTTTTGTGATCCCCCTCAGGTCATTTTGAAATTTTATAGGTTCCCGCATTTAATCATAGCCATCGATCTTATGTGTAATTAAGCAAAAAGGCCTAAGAACTACCAAACTCTGGCTTCACCCAGCTCGTCATTGTTTTGGTTAAGCTTTGACTTGGTTGTTGGATGGGGCAATTAAAGAAATATGTAAAAACTAGAAACCCGTGAGAAAGTAGTAGTGAGTATTGAAGGTATGGTATAATAATATTTTTTTAAGAGAAAGGAATTAACAATCTCCTTTGATATATGTGATCTTGAGAAAGTTACATATATCAGAAACCCATAATTCAGTTTAGGATTCAGCGATTGAAAAGACCACTTGTATAATAATATTTATATATATGTATTTGTATAATAGTATGTATATATATTTGTGCTTATTCTTATGACTGCAAGGTATAATAATATTTATATACACTGCCCTTTTTGGTCATGATTATCTGTTGTCTACTCAGAAATGCCAGTTGCTATTGCCCAACTGAATGAAAACTACATTGCATTCAAATTCATAGAGGAATGCATTTAATGACTCAGATTCAAGTCAGCGGGAAACTCCATCCCTCCAACCCCAGCGGTGCAGTCTTGACAAGGGGAAGCCGGTGGTGCGGATACCTGACTCTCTCCAAGTAGGTAGCAAGAAAACAATGTTGTTTTGAGCTCTGTCCGCCTTACCTTCTTGGCATAAAAACATGCGCTCCAACAAATCACTACCAACAAAGCACTACATCACTCTATCTAACATTCTTCCATGGAATCTATGCTTTCAAACCTTGGGGCCCACCATAGCTAATCCAAATTCCATATGTGTTGCCTTCCCTCCCCATTTCGTTTCAATTTTTAAAATTTTCAATGCCGTTGGCAGAGTTGGAATTTAATTCATGTTCCATTGGTCCTCATTTATAGTCGCCCATTTACATGAACTAAAATTGCATAGTATCGGAATAATTAACTACGAGTGGTGTTGCATGTGGACCCAAGAGAGATGAATTAGAAAATGAATGACAATGAAGTAATATTCATGCTACCATGGTATCATACAATAAGCCAATGCATACTTCCATCATACCATACAATAAGCCAATGATTGACTTGCTATATGAGCAATAATAATAGTTGTCACAACTTTATGGTTCATAGAGTAAGCTAATTGTTATGCAACCAACTCACAAAATAGAAGAAAAGATAGGTTAATGACTTCAAAATTAGCCTCTTCGAGGGGGAAACCTCCTTTACATTACACAAATGAATAATTATTTGATGATTCAAATGACAAAACTTCTTTCTATATATAGGAGTCTAATGGGGCACAATATAATCATAGCCGACATAACAATAATAATGTGAGAGCACAATAATAACAATAGTGGGTTTCTATGGGGCACAATAATTACAATATGGGGACAACATGGGCACAACAATAACAATAAGGGCTACAATGACAATAATATTGGGGGGAAACACTAGTATTATAGGGAACTAGCATGCCCCTCTCCTTCAAAAGAGTGGTGTCCTCAATACTTGAGTAATTTTGGATGCTTCTATATAAAATTATCATCCTCCCATGTGGAATCCTCAGCAGGTAAGTTCTTCTACTTGATGAGATACTCTGAAATTGATCAATTACGTCGCTGTCGAGTTCTTGTTTTTGTGAGTGATTCAGGTTCCAATATGATTTTTCCTTCCTCATCAAGTTCTGACAATATTGTTTGAACTGATTGTCACCTATAACTTTCTTTAAGCATGAAACATGGAAAACTATGTACACTAGGAAAGATGCAGGAAGCTCCAATTTATATGCCATAGTACCAATTTTTTGCAACACCTTGTACGGACCATAATAATTTGGTGATAATTTATTATCCTTCTTAGCTTGCTTGAGGGACATTTGTTTGTATGGTTGTAGTCGTAGAAATATCTAGTCACCTACATCAAAACTTCTTTCATTGCAATGTTGATCTACCTGTTGTTTCATTATATTCTACGCCAAAGTGAGGTTATCCTTTAAGAGTTGAAGAACTTGTTGTTGATGCTCAATGTGATATTCCACCACTTGGACCTTAGAATTTTCTCTTAAATATGATGTGATGGACGGTGGATGATATCCATAAAGTGTCATAAATGGAGTCATTTTTGTTGCAGTATGGAAGGAAGTGTTATACCACCATTCAGCCAGAGGCAACCACTTGACCCATTCTATCCATTTGTCAGATACAAAGCAACGAAGATATCCTTCCAAACATTTGTTCACTATCTCAGTTTGTCCATCATATTGAGGATGATAAGATGAGCTATGATCTAACTAAGTACCCATACAAAAAAATAATTATGTCCAAAAATTTCCAGTGAAAATGGGATCTCTATCACTTACAATAATCTTTGGATTTCCACGTAGCTTTTGTATTGTTTCCATAAATGCAGTAGCAACTGTATTGGCTTTAATTGGATGAGATAATGCACAAAAGTGTGCATACTTGGTAAGTCTATCAACTACCACCATGATGACACTCTTTCTTTCGAACTTGGGTAAACCTGTGATAAAATCCACTGAAATCTCCTCCGAACATTGACTTGGAATGGATAAAGTTTGTAACAGACTCGGGGTCTTAATTGTCTCAAATTTATTTTGTTGGCAAACCAAGCATTCCGCCACAAATATTTGATTATCAGATTTAAGGCCATCCCAAAAAAAATCCATCTTAACCATGTGGTATGTTTTTAAAAATCTTGAGTGACCTCCTAACGGCGAGGTGTGCAATTCCAGAAGAATCTTTTGCTTGAGTTGGGAATTCTTACAGAGTTATAAGTGATCTTTGTACCATAACGAATCATTTTTCCAGCTAAATGTGTCATATGTACTGGTATCTTGCTGCAACTTTTGAATGAGTGCTCACACTTCTTTGTCATTCTTCCATTTATCTCTTGCTTCGTTTATCCAATCTGGTTGGATAATAGAAATCGCACAAAGCAATGCTTCCACATCCTCATCATTTCTTGAGAGTGCACCTGCAACAACATTTTTCTTCCATTTTTTGTAGATGATTTCAAAGTTGTAAACCAACATCTCAGTAACCAATTTTTATTGCTCTTCTGAAGATAATCTTTGTTCTAAAACATATTTAAGACTGTCATGATCCGTTTTTACCTTGAAGTGTCTTCCCATTAGGTAAGGTCGTCATTTCTTAAGTGCATGTAGTATTGGCAACATTTCCTTCTCATAAATAGCTTTGTGTAAATACTTTCCTTTGATTGGACGACTTTCGAAAGCAATGGGTCTTCCTTCTTGCATTAAAACAACATCAATTCCATTTCCCGAGCCATCACATTCCACAATAAAGGTTTTTGTGAACTCTGAAGTAGCTAATACCAGTGCTTGGCACATTACCTCTTTAAAATGTTCAAAGGCCTTCGTTGCTTACAGAGTGCAAGAAAATGCATCTTTCTTCAGTAATGTTGTTAGAGTTGTTGCTATTCTCCCATAATGCTTAACAAACTTGACAAAATACCCTATTAACTCGAGAAATCCTCAAAGATGCTTTATGTATGTAGGAATTTTCCATTTCTTAATGGCTTTAATTTTTCTAGGGTCTACCTTAACACCTTCATAAGATACAATATGACCCAGATGTTCCACCTCCTGTACTCCAAAGAAACATTTGGAAGTTTTTGCATATAATTGTTTCTCCTCCAATAGTTTGAGCACGCTTTCAACATGTTGAACATGATCCTTCCAAGACTTGTTGTAGATTAGTATATCATCAAAAAATACTAATACAATTTTTCTAAGGGTGGGTTTGAAAATGGGATTCATCAAACCTTGAAATGTAGAAGGTGCATTGGTAAGGCCAAAGGCATGACCAAGAATTCATAATGACCCCCATGAGTTCTAAATGTTGTTTTCGGAATTCTTCAATATTCATTCTAATTTAATGATATCCTAAACGAAGATCCAACTTGGTGAAGTAAATTGCTCCATGTAATTCATCCAATAATTCATCAATGACAGGAATGGGAAATTTATCTTTAACAGTGAGTTTGTTAAGCTCCCTATAATCTAGATACATGCGCCATGATCCATCCTTATTGTGCACCAATACCACCGGAGCAAAGAAAGAACTTTGACTAGGTTGAATTATACCAACCTCTAGCATTTCTGCAATCATACATTCAGTTTCACTCTTTTGGGCATAGGGATATCTGTAAGGCATGATGTTTGGAGGAACACTTCCTGGAATCAAATGAATAGCATGGTCATGATCACGAATAGGTGGGAGGCCTTTGGGAGTTTAAAATCCCTCAGAATGATTATTCAAGGCCTTTTGGAGATATAGAGAAATAGACGATTTCAATGTGGGAACCTCTAGTGAACATAATTGTGCAATTACTCCCCATTGTTCATTCTTTAGAAGCTTTGTTATGTTGTTAGAACTGATTATCTTTCCCGGTTTCCTTGCGATATCCCTTCATTCCACTTCCTTTCCTTCCCAAAAAATTTCAAGAAAAGTTATTGAAAATTAAAAGCTATTGCACCCAAATATTGTAGCCATTGGACTCCTAGTACAACAGCAACACCACCCATTGGAATAGAAATGATTGGACTATTCAATACATATTCTCCCATGGATAGCTTGATATTATGGCACTTTCTAGAGAAATTTATGGTTCCTACATTTGCAACCATCAATTGACACTCTAGTGCTAGATATAGGAAGCAATTCAATTCCTTGGCTATCTTACAATGAATAAAATTATGGGTACTACTCGAATCAATCAACACTATTTCTTTTTTCTTTTTGATATGTCCTTGTATCTTAAGAGTTTGATGAGTGGTAATTCCTGTCAATGCATTACAAGATATGGTCATATTCATTTCTCCTTTCTTTAGGGTTGGTTCTTAGTGTATATTCTCTTCTTTTGACGTTTCTTGTTCATTTTCTTCCTCCTCTTTCACAATCCATGTAAAATAATTTCTTCTCAGCACACTTATGACCTTTAGTATATTTTCTATCACAACTATAATAAAGCCCTTTTTTTCTCTTTTTTCTTCTAATTGTTGTGGTTTCAACCTTGTAGGTTGTGGAAGGCTAGGGGCAGCAACACTTCCATCTTTATAGCTTTTAGTGGTAGGCTTCCTTGTGGCCATAATTTTGCTTTCAATTTTTCTTGCCAACCTGAATGCCTTCTCCAATGAATCAGATTCCCAAAGGCGAACCTCATATTGGATGTTAACCTTTGAAGTTCCTATGAACACATCAATCATATGCTCCTTTGAAATATCATTTACCCTTATATTCAATTTTTGGAAGTCCTCAATGTGCTCCACCATTGAACCCTTTTGTTTGAGATTCATCAATTGAATAAAGAAGGTGTTTCTCTTCATATCCTCATAATGTGTCATAGTAGAGATTTCGGGTTGCTTACCAGGCGTTTCCATTTTCTTTTTTCGGGTCATCAATTAATGATAATTATGCTTCACAATTCCCTTTGAATCACTTAAATTACTTTCTTAAACAAAACTTATGCAAATTTTTAAAAAACTACACACTTTTTTTTTTTTCGCTTGGTAAGATCTTGATATTAAATTTGATGTATCTTTATAATTAAGAATCTCCAAGGTCTGAAATCTCGTCATGTGGTATCCCTCTGCGCTTTCTTTCGAACCCCAGAAGTATGACCGTAATTGGATTCTCCAAGAAAGAGATATGCCCAATCTCCTCAATGACCTGATTATAGACTAGTTCAGTAGAGCTAACTTGTACAAAGTTTCACATATCATTGTTTTGACCTTCGGCCCTGAAAATGATACCCAATAAACTACATTCTGTCATCTTTCTGTCACTTTTTATGAAATTCAAATTTGATTCTCAGAGAGAAAGTTACGACGCTTTTCCCAAGGTCACATGTTTGAGATGGAATTCTGCCCTGCAAAAACCCTAACTTCATCAGCTCTTATCTCCAAAATATAGCGCAAAAGGTCTAAAATTCAGTCACGACGTTCATCATGATTTCACCTCAAATGGGTTTTTGTTTTAGCTTCTGAAGCTCTATAAAAAAAAGAAAAATAGTGAAACTGTCACGATGACCTATTTGAAGCAGCGAAACCCTAGAATCCAAAACTCTGATACCAAATGTTATGCAACCAACTCACAAAATAGAAGAAATGATAGATCAATGACTTCAAAATTAGCCTCTTTGAGGGGGAAACCTCATTTACATTACGCAAATGAATAATTATTTGATGATTCAAATGACAAAACCTCATTTCTATATATAAGAGTCTAAAGGGTCACAATATAATTAGAGCCGACATAACAATAATAATGTGAGGGTACAACAATAACAATAGTGAGCTTCTACGGGGCACAATAATAACAATATGGGGACAACATGGGCACAACAATAACAATAAGGGCTACAATGACGATAATAATGGGGCAAAACACTAGTATTATAGGGACCTAACAATTGAATTACAACATGATTGACAATAATTGACATGTGACAACCTCACAGTGAGGCAACATTTATTAGAAATTTAAATGAAACGGTTAAGAGAGTGGAATTTTCACATGGATTCAACAGGTTTCATTTACTCATTTAATGTGGAGAGACAACGAAAACTACGTGAGGACTCTCCCTTGCAAAACCAATTTTGCATAATTATACTCCTATTTACAAATGAAACCCTAGTTGTCCCATTATCCTTCAATCTGCCAATAAAAGTGGGGATTAAGAGGCCAGTGGAGAGGATCTCGCTGATTGTTTTTGTCTTCAAGTTCTTCGTTTTGCTTGAAAATCACATCCAGATTCATTACATATTTCTTCAAGGTGAAATCAGAGTCTCTTTCATTAGCATAGTGAGGACACCTAAGAGGACCAAGGCCATGATCATGACAAGAGAGACTATAATGTATTAATGAGATATATGAATCCACAAATTCCTTTACAAAAGAAACAAGCTCAAGCTCAAAAATATGTGAATTCGGTCCATTTGAGGTGACCTTTCCCAATGCCATGACTTGCAAACCTAATGTAAAACTAAAACAAGACAATATTCTATCTGAATCTTGGCATTTCTGTTGTAGGAAAGAGAGTTTCTCCACAGTCATTTTCTAGAACCCGAGGACCATAAGAGGACAATTCACTATCTGAGTTGAGGCTATCCTCCGAAGAACAAGTGAAACATTTATAATCAAACTCTAATTCTGTGTCAGTTTCTTCCCATGTTGTTCTCTACCAAATCGGAGTAGTTATGTTTCCCAAGGATAAGTTTCAATGGAAATATTGAATCGGTGTTGGCATCCTCCCCCTCCTCATCTTCATTTTTAGCTCCACACTATAGTGTGTCTCGAATGAACCAATTGTCAAATAAGTAATAGTGTCTCCAGACCTATGCATAACTTATATTGCCTTGTCAGTCACATTTGCAGATGACGCTTGTGGAGTTCCATTTGATGTATCTTCACGAGTGGGAGCAACGAGGGAGCAACGCGTTTTTCATGGAGCTATGAAGGCGAACAATGTGTTGTTGTAGCGTGAGATCCATGAGACAGACAATGAAGACGTGAACCGCGGAAGCTTCATCAAACGATGATCTTGCAAAATCCTTTCCACGCTTAAGTTTTTCACTCGCCAAAGGACCACGAAAGTTCACAGCTCGAATTGGTTTGCATGAACAGTGTTTGCACATACAAAGTTAATAGATTGAATGCCTTCTGACATAATTAACACCACCCTAACAATAATTAGTAACATTTTTAGATGAATTTGCAGGTGGTATTAGTGCAAGGTTATGAGACCAAGTTGAATATTCTTTGGTACATACAAAGAAAAATGAGCCTATTTCACAATAAAAAGTTTGGATAATATTTAAGGCTTGGAAATAATATACCTTAATCATTGATGTATCTTCACGAGTGGGAGCAACGAGGGAGCAACGCGTTTTTCATGGAGCTGTGAAGGCAAACAATGTGGTGCTGTAGCGCGAGGTCCATGAGACAGACAATGAAGACGTGAACCGAGGACGTTGCATCAAACGATGATCTTACAAAATCCTTTCCACGCTTAAGTTTTTCACTCGCCAAAGGACCACAAAAATGCATAGCTCGAATTGGTTTGCATGAACAATGTTTGCACATACAAAGTCAATGGATTGAATGCCTTTCGACGTAATTAACACCACCCTAACAATAATTAATAACATTGTTAGATGAATGTGCAGGTGGTATTAGTGAAAGGTTATGAGACCAAGTTGAATATTCTTTGGTACATAAAAAGAAAAATGAACCTATTTCACAATAAAAAGTTTGGATAATATTTAAAGCTTGGAAATAATATACGTTAATCATTGTTTGTGAAGTAGAAAGGGTTTGTCGGAATTTATGAAGTTTATCATTTTCATTGGAAATTTCATTTAGAGCCTACAATAACCTTTCACTACTTTCCTTCTTTCTCAGAATATATGGTCATATATTCAAATTAAAAACCTACCATAACAAAATGTTAATGTCTTGTGTATTAACCCCAACCTCACTTATTTTTTTTCTATTCAAATCTTGAAAATAACTTGATATGTATAAACCCATTTCAACCCCCAAAACAACATGAAGATAATTTTTAAATCCATTTTAGCCCCATATAAGTAACTAATAGAATTGTATTCCACATATTATCAGAAAAAAGAATTTGAAGGAATTGCACATCTCTCCCAATTTTGAACATCGATCCTTGAAAAGACTTTGATTAGGTTTATAGCAATACAATGTCTTTCAAACTGTAAATAACCAAAAACCAAGAATTTAGAAACAAGTGAAAACAAACATAGATCATAAGGAATTTGAAGTATTTGTTGGTGGCCTTGACAAGGATGTTGCTGAAGAGGATCTGAGAAAAGTATTTAGTGAGGTTGGTGACGTTGTTGAAATTTGACTTACGATGAATTCCCAAACACAAAAAAGGGATTTGCGTTTACACCTTACGCATTCGTTGAACAAGCTAAACATGCTTGCACAAAACTCAAGAATCCAAAAGTGCTTCTTTGATTCAATGTTTGACAGGAATATATTTGCAATGTGATCCTTAGCTTTGATTTAAGTTGCTCAAGTATGTAATAAATATGCTCGATCTTTGTTACTAGTTAAAGGTAAAGTTTATGGGGTCTCACCCAACGAGGACAGGGACACTTTTATTGGACACTTTTATTGGGAAATATATGTAAGACATGGACAAAGGAAGATGTAAGCTTTTATGCTTCAATCTACCATATGTTTTACTTAATTGAACAAAATATTTCAATGTGTAATCTGGAACATTTTTATAATTGATATTGTTTTTGTTTTTTGGCATTGATAATAATGAGGATCTCACTCTAGTCGAAGATCCTAAAAATTCCATTCACAGCTCCATTCTCCGGGAATGAAATTATCCGAGAAGGAGTTCAACATGAATGAATTACATTCAATTCTATGCTCTCTGTCTATGTTCAAGGGGGGTTATGGGAAATGGCTCATATAATGTTTGAAGAATTGTTGTATCACGGAATTGTTCCAGATATTTTCACTTATAATTTTCTAAATAAGCTTTGGCGATCATAGAATTGCCAGGAGAAAATGCACATGGCCTGCGGATCGCAAATAAATCGGCGTTTAAGAAAATAAATGAGCATATGGATCAAGGATGTGAAGTTGGTAGATTTAGATGCAAATAATTAATAACATTACTTACTCAAAAAGCAAGGCCTACGCAAACTGAATATGAAGGTTCAACATTAGTCCTGCAGGAAGCTGAATCTCCAGATCTAATAGATGAGCATTACGAGATTGTTAGCAAAAAGTCTTGGAAGATGCGAGTGGTCTCTTTGATCGAACTAATGATCTACATTTATGATGGAAGTGAATCTTAGCGTGATGTTATTACACAACCTATCCAAGATTTCTCTAATGCATGGGATTTCATGTACATTGCTGACCATTTAGATAAGGAAGCAAGATTTGTGAGTTTTGCAGCTGACAAAATCTTCAACACTATTGAAAACATTTGGAAGAAGTTCCCTCAAAATCCCATAAAACCAAGCATTCCACTGGAGTAGGAGATAAAGATCCCACTCAAGGGTATAGCTTCAAAGAAAGCAAACTTCAAAGAAAGCCTGGCGGAAACTATATCTCGCATAGAAAGCCAGGAAAAACAAATGCCATCCCACCATAATTTGAATTAATAGATACACCTTGCTACAAAACAGAATGTGTTCAAAAGCGTGGAAGCCATGAAATCATGAAAATCATCGGTGGATAAAATCCACAATTTACAGTGCTCATTGGGAAAAGTTATCCATGAATGCACAATTTACAATGGTCATTGGGAACATTTATCCATGAATGCATGATCAAGAGTCTAAACATAGCTTTGATAGAAAATTGTGATAGATGGGCAAAGAATGGAAAGGAAACAATCACGATGCTTCCTCCAACCATGCCCCCGTTGACCCCTCTCTATTGTTGCTCGCAAGAAACCCGAACCACTTGAACAATGAGGCTCGTGAAAACCTTGCATAGTCCAGTCTTGAGCTTTTGATGTTCCTTTGCACCTCTCGGTGCAATTGCTAGTATAAAAACAATAGTGAAGCTATAATGTGAACATGCTTTGAAAAATAAATTCAGAAATCTTTCATGGTTTAAAAGATGTGCCTTATGTTTAAAAATGTTTTTCAAGCATGTAGAATGGATGGTTTTTTTTAGTACTTCAAGATATAATGATTGTGTGAAATTATAATAAATTTATGGAAATAAGTGTATCATGACAAGTTATAATAAATTTATAGAAGAAAGTGAATCTCAAAGAGATGTATTTTTCAAGGAATTCTTTGATTTTTAAATTTGCTATATTTTTAAAAGAATCTTTTGATTTTAAAATTTGTTGGAACAAAGTGAATTTTAAGGAGATTTTTAAAAATATTTTCTTGATTTTTAAATTTTGATGGTTTATTTTAATTTTTTAAAAAATTTTTTTTAATTGTATTATTATTTTTATGTCTCCTTTCACCCTTCATCCCTTGTGGAAGAAAGTGAAATTCAAGGAGATGTATTTTTCAAAGAGTTATTTGATTTTTAAATTTGCTATTTATTTGTCCTTTTCCTTACCATTATTATAATTGTCTGATGATTTTCTATCTTGCCTTTTATTATTCATTATTTACTTGTTACTATTTATAGATCTCATCTAGCTTCCTTGTTACCTTTGATATTTTTATTTTGTTATTTCCATGTTAATCTCAGTGGTTGATGTGTTTCCCATTTTTCTTGGCATCCCTTCATTTTTATTACCCTTTTAAATAGTTGATTGATCATATTTTATTGACAAACCTTGTGTAGAATATTTTTCCTCATTGATCTTTCCTTTATCTATTACCTAGATGTCAACCACTTCCTTGATGACATATTGTTACTCGTTATATAGTTAATAAGTCTATGTTTGATGAATACCTTGCTGATTCAACTTGGTTATTGAGAATCTTGTTTTGAAAAGCATCTCGTTGACAACCTTTCAGTTGACGATCCCTTTGTTGATTCTTTTATTTGTCAATTGACTCTCTTGTTGGTGGTTTCATTGTCAATTGTTTCTTTGTCAACAAATTTCTTGTTGGTTACCTACATTGTTAACACTTATTTGACATTCTCCCATTGATGTCCTTGTTGATCCTCCGCTTTGATGATGTCCATCCTCGTCGCCCCTCTCTATGCTCCCTTATATGGATCTCTTTAGTTTTTATTTGCTAAACTCTTCCTTGTTGCTTTTTTTCAATGGGTTTTGCATATCGTTTAATGCACTCTTGGTTGTACTTAATAAATATACTATATTTTGGGGTTAGAGTGGGTATGTATTATAGTGTATTAGGGGGTTAGTGTGTTTAGAGTAATATTGTGTTAGGGGATGATTGCAATAGAATTTTTTAGGGGAAAACTTTCACCTTGTATTAGACATTTTTTTCAAATAAATATTGGTCCATTTGGTTAATTTTTTTTTCTAATTTTACATATATATGATTAAATTGATACTATTTACTAGTTTTAATAAAAATTACATGTTTTTAATTGAATATTCTTTTATATTCTATATGTAGGATTTTTCAAACCCAAATAGTCGTCTATAATGCTATTCATAGGCATAACGTTGGACATTGGATAAACCAACACTCCTCGTGTGTTTCGTGACATGAACTAACTGCCTCTTGTGGATCCTTATCTCTGGCGATATGATCGTTGAATAACACCTGTGGGTTTTGGTCTAACGACAATCATGATCCTTAACACATAATATATGTCATTGCCTTAACGATTAGAGTGTTTTATGTTGTTACCGTGTTTGAGTTTCTAGTGTGTGAAGAGGTGATCGTGTTAGGGGTCATAGGGATTGAGGTAATTGTGTTAGGGCTGGATTAAGGGTCACAATGTATTGGATGGTTAGAGAGTTCAATGATGTAGTGTGTCAGGGAGTGATTGCGTTGGTGGTTTTAAGGCCTTAAGGTTCACTGTGTATTAGGGGGTAAGTGTGTTTGAGGTCATAATGTGCTACAATTTATTGTGTTTGACATCATAGGGCTCAATGGTTAGTGTATATGAAAGTAAGTGTGTTCAAGGCCACAATGTGTTAAGGGTTAATTGTGTGAGAGGATTAATGAGTTAGTGGCTAGAGGTCATGCAAGGTTGGGGTCATAATGTTCAAGGGTAGATTGTGTGAGGGGGTTATTGAGTATGTGGTTAGGGTGCTTATTGGGAAAATTGTGTGAGGGGTTTATTTAGTGGTTGGGGGGCCTATTGGGATGGGTCATAATGTATCAATTATTGATTATGAGATTATGTGAGGGGATTATTGAGTTAGTTGGTAGGGGGCATATTGGGTTGGGTCGTAATATATCAAGTGATGATTATGTGAAGGAATTATTGAGTTAGTGGTTATGGCACTTACTAGGATGGGGTTATAATATATTAGGGATTCATTGTGAGTTAGTGGTTAGGGGGCACATTTTGTGGGGTTCTTAATTCTTAATGGGTTAGGAGGTTAATGATGTTAGTTGATTAGGAGTTTCATGGGTTTGTGTGAAACTATGGTTACCCATGTTAATATGGTAAAGGTGGCTGGTGGGTTACTAATATGGTCAATGAAGGTTGATGAAGGTTAAAAATGGTCATGGGTTACTAGGGTCAATGAGTAAACAAGGTAGATTAAGAGATTAGGGGCCAGTGTGTAAATGTGGTTAATTTGGGGAATTGTGATAAATATAATCAAGATGGTCAACCATGGTCAATAGGGCGAATGATGATTAACTATGACCAAATATGGTCAATATGATCAAATATGGTTAATTGGTTAACGTGGCTAAGGTCAAGATTGTTAACCATGATTATAATTGTCAACGATGATGAATTGTGATAAACTATTAATGACTAGTTATGCTAGTTGAATTATGATGAATTATGCCCATTAAAAAGTTGACATAGGTCAATATAGGTTAAGGGGTTACTAAAAATAGTGGATTGTGATGTTAGTCAATTACGAAATGTAGGGTATATGGGCGAAGTGGTTACTAGAAGTAGTGGATTATGATGCTAGTAAATTACAGGATGTAGGGTCAATGTATTAATGTGGTTAGCCATGGTCAATAATGATAATTATGATTAATATTTGTTTGGAATGTAGGGTTAATGTGTTAATGTGGTTATCCATGGTCAATATGATAATTATGATTAGTATTTGTTTGGAATGTAGGCTTAATGGGTTAATGTGGTTAATGTGGTTATCCATGGTCAATATGGTCAAATAGGGTAATTATGACTAATAGCTATTTGGGGTTATATTATATTTTGGAGTTAGTGTGATGAGAATAATTATGATTAATAGTTTTTTGGGGTTATATTATATTATGGATTTAATTTGATTGGCATCATAATTTTCAAAGGGTCATGAGAGTTCAAAGGTATAATATATTCAAGCTTATAGTGGTGATTATGTCACTAGTATGTTAAGGGTTGTACTCATAGTGGTGATTGTGTCATGGGTTAGTGTGTTAAGGGTTTTTTGCGTTAGGGATTATGGGGTTTATGGGTTAAGTGTGTCCAATGTGACAGTGAGAGTGATTAGGGTAAGGAGGTGTATTTCATAGTAGTTTGCAGTGATCCTCTTAGAAATCATAAGGGTTAGGAGGTATAATTTTTTGGCATCATAATGGTTATGGGTTTCACTATGTGTTGTCGCTGCTAAACACCCTCCAAAATTTTGGCTTGCACCAAATTTCAGAGCCTACCTTAGTCCTGCATTTTGTCACTGCAAACATTGAAATCCATTGTATGTGTTTTCTCTAAGTGTTTTGGCCCCTTTTGCAAGAAAATAAAAATGTCATATTTTTGCATGTTAAGTGTTTCACAATGTATATGATCTTGTTTTGGTGGTTTCAATGGGTTACCTTTATGTAAATGAGTTGATCTTACCATGTAAACATTTGTCACACTCATTGCCAAAGTTGTAAGAACTGTCATACAAGTGTCGTCACGGTCATCGCAAAGTGTATCTTTAGTGTCACACTTGTTGCATGTCATTGCAAAGTTTTCGCACTGAGGGAAGTATGTTGTTCATGTGTCCTAGATGATCTATGTTGTTGTGTCATCAAGTGTTCTAAGTGTGTGATCACAATTGAGTCTTATCATTGTTCACATCAGCTACATCGATCCCACACTTAGTCAAATTCCGAAAGCTCTTTGACTAAGAAACTTAGACTCATCCAACCCTCCTGAATTGCGCATTGCGCAGTCTCATCCCTCTAGCTACAACCTTGCCTCTTGACATTGCGTAATGTGAAGTTTTTGTCTTCCAGGATTGTGCATTGTGTAGTTTCGGTGCTCAAGCCCGGACCTTGGCCTCCAAAACTATGTAATTCAACCCTCCAGCCTGGCCTCAACTACCCATTGTGCAGTCTCATACCTCAAGACCAACCCTTGAGCTCATGAGCTACACAATTACGTAATCACCCTACTTTCTCCACCTTCCAGAAATGCATAGTGGGAAGAAACAATTCTCAACCCCTTAGTCTAACTCAATGAGCTCCAAAACTGCACAATATGCTTGCTTGCCCTAGCATGAATTGCGCATTGCACAATATCAAGGCTCAAGCTTCACCCCTAACTTCCTAATTTGCTCAATTGTGCAATCACTAAGCCTCTACCTCAGCGTACCACCTAGTTCCATCTCAATTAGTGGATCAACATGCAACATCTTAAACTAGGGGTTTATTGGATTGATGTCATCTTTTCATGAGTGAATGGTAGATGCAGGTACTCTATCGTAACATGATAGGATGATGAAGAAGGAGATGGATAAGGGGAACATGTTGGAAAACATCTTTGTAGCTGATTATTCAAGACGATCAATCAAGAGAAAGAAAAAGGACACCAGTTTGCAACTACAAATGAAGACTTGATATCACGGAAGACTCCTTACCTCTAAGCCATATGGAGGTGGACAGAAGAGCATTCCCAAGAAAACACATAACAAGGAGCAACAAGAATGGCTTGGCATTGCCATGCCATCTAGAAGTTCATGTCAGAAGTGTCATGAGTTGTCATATGCCACATCATTCTTGTGGATTATGTAATGTCCTATTCGAAAATGTATTGTAAAGTGGAAGTCCAAAGGACATGTACAAAAGATGAAGAGTCAAGTAAATTTGAAAAGTCATAGGAAGTCAAACAATCATGAGGGTAGTCAAAGAGTCACAGGGGAGGTGAAGCATCACCCCATTGGTTATATATACACCATCATTGTATGAGAAAAAGTATTTTCACCTTGGCTCCTCCCACAAGGAATTAGAGAGACAAGCTAGTTCTTTTGAGGAGAAATGGTGGCTCCAATGCTCCACTATTGGAGATAGTGGTGTTCAATGTATACATGTGTCTTAGGAATTTTACTTAATATATGAAGCCTGATGGTCAATGTGTTCTTCATGCATGGATTATGAATGTTTGTAAGACTCTTCTGTGAATTTTTATGATTTATGTTTGTTTTCACCTGTACTAAAGTAGTTGAACTATTTTGATTATTTTAGTGCTTATCATATTTAGAATGTGTTATAGTGATTGCAATGGCCATCACATCTTTGTGGACTATTCCACTGGATGTTAGACGGACATCTTTTGTGTGTGTGTGTGTGTGTGTTTATACCAGAGTGGTACTATTACCTCTCTCTTAGAGGCTCACCTTCTTTTCCCTTCTGTAATAGAAGAACCTTGACACACCTACAACCAAACACTCACCCAACATACTTGCTTTTTGAAGACACACATGCATTCCTCTCTCTTGCTAATAGCTAAAGCCAAGGAAAACCTATAAGAATATATGGAAATCAGGTCAATACTATGAATGGGGCTTCTATTCCAAACAATGTGAGGTATAATTGGGACTTCACATCGGGGAGACCCCCTTAGTTGATGTACTTCAAACACCATCAACAAATGGCGCTAGAACAGGTTGTTCCTATGAATTATGCTTTGAATCTCTTATTCAAGATGCCTCTTCCCCAAATCATAATCCCGAGATGTTTTTCTAAAGAGCCTAATATTACTATCCTTGCAGAAGTTTGTCATAACCGGTCTCAACTTAAGTTTGATGGTGAGGGTGAATTAACTCTTCGGGAACAGTTGTTTCAAGTTTTCCGTCTTTGAATTTCCAATGGAATACGTTGCAAAGATTTCATGGCTAGATTTCTCACCCTCACATTTGAAGGCCTTGTTAAGATATGGTATCACACGTTGCCTACTATTTCATCCATTCATTCGACTAGCTTGCGAAGGATATTCATAAAGAATTTGACATGTATGATTACCAGGACGCTCTTAAAATAATTAATCAACTAAGAATGAAGTCTAATGAATCAATTGAGGATTTTTCTGATCAGTTCCTTTACTTTTTTTTATGAATTTCTGGGAGAAGACACGGATTGAGATTTCTTTAAACAAAAGTTTAAACATTTGGTTCATATCATTTTGCACAGTGAATCTAAACCCCCTAATGATTTTACCTCCCCTACTCTTGTGAATCATGAGACACCTCGAATTTCAGAGGAGGAAACTACTACTCCTTTTGTTCCTTGTCCTCCTTTTCCAACCCTGATGTGGGTGCCTCCTTGCAATGACAATAAATTTGGGAAATCTGCAAATCAAATTCCTAATCCATTTCTTTATCCTCCTTCTACTTCTCGTGATTCATATCTAATGAAAGAAACCCAGGAGTGGCTCATGGAGCTTAGCGTGAAGGCTAATCCTTTCATTCCTCAAGATGACATTGACACTCTTAACATCAACCTTGAATTTGGTTCCATTGAAAGTGTTACTTCTTCAAGGGGCATCTGTCATGCTCTATCATCTACGTGTCATGACTCCGCGTACCATGATTCACGTGATCAATCTGTTGCACCAACTAGCCCTTCATGTTATCCTGCTTTTCGAGTTGCTAGTTCGAATTGCGATCAGATACAAGACAATCACATTACACTAGTAGAGGAGGAGGAAAGTGAATACTTTTGATCTCTCTTCCCTTTTTCAAAGTACCCCATGTCAAGATGATGTACTTCCATTCTTGGATGGTATTCAATTTTCTAATCTTGGTGGTGAATCAAATGCAACCAATTCTTCCGATCAATCCGTAGCCTTGGGTAACAATAATTTTGATGATGATGACTGTTGATGTATGTGATCACAAATGCCCAAGTACACCAATTGATATTTTAGTTTATCAAGCCTATTAGGGGAATTTTGAGGTCTAAAATGGGCCTCCTAAGGAAATCATAAAATAATAGTGGAAATAATAAAATAATATCATAATATATCATCAAATTTTAGAGGGAAAAAAGAAAAAACTATATTTTCAACTCCTATTTTCAACTTATTTTCCTATGGGTTTACTCAAATTTCGAGCGGAACTACTTGTTGGATGCAAAATTTGATTCCTCATCTAAGCAGTACCCATGTTGCATACTTTCGATGGGCCCTACTATAAGCAAAATGAGAAATACATGAAAAATGTGTTTGCAATCATGCTTTTCATGTATTTCTCATTTTTCGTGTAGTAGGGTCCATCAAAAGTATGCAACATGGGTACTCCTTAAACTAGGAATTAATTTTTTCATCCAACGAGTACTCCCGCTCAAAATTTGAGTAAAAGCTTAGGGAGATAAGTTAAAAATATGAGTTGAAAAAACAATATTTTTATTTTTTTATTTTTTTACTTTTTTACTCCAAAAATGTTGAATCATCCCCCATGGTTGACATAATCATCTTGAATCCTATTGGTTCTTATAAAGTTTATTTTTGTTGTACATTTTTCTTAGGAGACCCATTTTAGACCTCAAAATTCCCCTAATGAAGCTTATGTTTCGAAAGATCTAGATCTTAAATTTATTTCAGTCAAATAAGATTCGTTTATGAGAGATTCTTCCTCTTTAACTCCCTATCCTTTGTGCTCTACTCTTTACAATGCATCAATTTGCAATGAATATTCTCAATTCTCTTCAAGTTTGTTATCTCATGAGTTAAATCTTAAAATGACACAGGATAGTGAGAATATCCATGAAGAAGAAAAAAGTGATGAAACTATAGAGCATCCATTCCATCCCTTATCATCTCTTGTTTTGTATAGGGGAAACCTTTCAAATCAATGTAATCATGAGTCTTTTCCGATCCATACATCCTCAAATTTGCGATCAGAGGAATATCATGACTTGAGTAATTTGTTTGTTGAAGTTGGAAAATATGATCAAACCAGTGATGTAGATAGTTGCCATCCAGATAATGGTGATCATGTCAACTTAATTTGCGGTCTAACTCAGATTATTAAATGTTCTTATCTAACTTTCCAATGTTACGGAACTTGTCAGGAAGTCGAGGCACTTCAACTCTCATTGATGGTTCTGTTAGGTTCTCGCAATTCTGGTAAAATACTTGAACCATGTCAGATTTGGATTTTCTCACACAATTATTTCATTCGTATTGTTTTAGTTGATGCAAACTTGTTCTTGATGGATTTTGGAATTCCTTGTTAGAATTTTCTTATTTCTAGAGATCAAGTTTTTGATCATATTGTTGTATTAAATTCATCCTCGTTCAAAAATCTTGTATTGAATTCATGTTTGGAGTGTATACCTTTCATAAATGTGCGGAATCACAAAATTGATCAATTTGGAGATCACCTTTGGTTGAAAAGTCCATATCTTTTGGGTGTTATGGCGAATAATCAACACCTAGTTTTTCTTGTGAATGTCTTCACGGCACCAGAAATCCTCGAGTGTTGGAAAGTGCTTGAGCTATTTGTTGAATCAAGTTCCTTTTTTCACCAATTACATCCGGATTGGTTTCGTATATTTTCTATACTAGCATTCATTTTCAATTCTTTTGATGATTTCGATGCTTGTGTAGTTTGTCGCATGTTACGATATGGTTTGTCACATTCTTCACGCGAGGAAGTTGGCTCTATTCTTCAGATCACTCGCCAAGCTATTCAATTTGATTTATCTTGGTTAATTACTAATTGAGAATCTGATGCTTCAATCATTCCATGTGATCATGATTATGTCTTTGAAGACTGTAATTTAACATACCATTTTCTCATCAACACATCCAATGACAATTATTTATATCCTTTGATCTTCATGGTTAATATCTCATCCTTCGAGTACTTGTCAAATGGTTGAGGCACTTTAACCTTTGTTGATGGTCATGTCGGGTCCCCATTGTCTTGAAAAGCTGGATAAATACGATCAGATCAATTGTCTCTCACCAGATTATCATCTGGACCCTGTGCTTCTAATTCAAAATTCATATTTAAGGATTGTGGGGTTTTCAATAGGTTTGTTTCGAATTTCACGATCCAATCTATGATTTTCAGCAAGCATCTTTCTTAACAAGCCCTTTGGCTAATAGAAAGTTTCAATGTTTTCTCATGCTTGCTAAGAAGGATGACACAGATGAAGGTGCATTCACAAGAAGCTTGAAGCGAACAAAGTTCGTTCTAGTTTAAATATTCCAGAAGACATGGAATATGTAGATCTCCATTGAGGGAAACAATAATATATATTAGAATGTATGAATAAGAATGATGATACAACGAGAGTGAAGGGCTTACTTATATATTAGCCAGGTGCCTCTTCATAGAGAGTCATGTCCCATTTAGACATGCCTCTTCAACCTAATTACTAATTATTTAATCATTATTACAATTATCCTCATTATTGATATTTATATTATTTATATATATTTTATTCGTAACATTGGCTTCCTCCTCAAAAAAGCTTTGTCCTCAAAGGTTGTTGATGCAAAAGGCTTGATCTCTTTTTCGGTTTCGAATGTCTTCTCGTCTCGGCATTGTCATCTTTTCCGATACAAGTTGATATGATTCTCTAAGTGACAAACAAAATTGTCTCACTGAGAAGGTATTAGACCATCCTAAATTAATCTTCTGTGGAATATTTTGATCACTAGAATTTTGTAACGAATTGTCATCATAGGACTGGATTGAGGTTACATCAATATTATTTCAAACATCAGTTTGTTGTTTTTGTTCTGAATGGTCCCAACATGTAGCATGGTTGAGTTTTCTACTCTCATGATTCAGATGTCGATAGGGAACTTTTTTGGTTTGACTTTCCCTGATTAGGTGTGTGGAAATGTTTTGATTTACTTTAGGTGACGATGTTGTTGAGTTGGTACACAACCTTCACTTGGGATTCTTATCATCTAAACTGCAACATCCAAGTGTATTTTGTTCTACTGACTTGTGTTCCTCTTGAGTTTTCATACTCACAGGATCGATCATTTTTTCCTCAACTTGAATTTCTACATTTAAAGATTTCGACGCTTCCTTTTCAACGAGTTGTTGCCCCTTGTTTCCCAACAACTTCTTATCCTTCTTAAGCTTCTTAATTTGCGTTAGTAACTTTTCACAATGGTCTCTAAGTCGAGAAACTTCCTCATTCTTGTCAGTAGTGATTTTGTCAACTTACTTGTGCATATTTTGTATCACTTTTTTACTTTCTTGAAGAATTACTTTTGAGATTTTTTGTATGTATGCCGACGTCACTGAATCTGGCTTCAAAGTAACATCTTGTAGCGTTATTTTTTTCTTTTTGTGAGAAAATGTCAAAAACTTCTTTTTTGTATTTAGAATAAAGGAGCCTAGAGTTTCCATCCAGGGTGAACCTAAAATAATGTCACCTTGATCGTTCCATAGGGTTTGAACTGAGAATTGTGATACAGATGTATAATCTTCAATGTTTAACTGTAAATTGGTTATGTCATATTTTTTGTTGCCAAAGCAGTCTAATTTTTCGATTATATTTGACTTCGAGACCACAAATTGATTTGTGATTTTAGCAATTATATAACTTTTATCTTCCGCAGGTGAAATAACAATAGTGACATATTTCCCCGCGATAGATCCTTTAATTCTAAATAGCACTGAATCATAACTACGTAAAATTTTCTTAAATCTTCCTTCAATTCCACATTAGACTCCATTTTTTTATTATAACTTTTAATACTCTCTTTTTCTACTTAATAATAATGATAATAAAGTCTAATTTATCTCCCTTTTTTATACCCTTATATATATATAAACCTCTCACTATAACCCTTTTTCCTTTTTATTTGAGTAGTTTTTTTCCTAAACTTCTTTGTTAATAAACCCTTTACTTCACGAATAACTCTTTTCCTCTTATAATTATATATTGAGGTTTATATATAGACTTAAAACGTCTCACTAATATTCTAATTTTTCTTTTTTATTTAATAATTTAGGTTTCCTTAATCTTCCACGTATTTAGTGGTTATTTTGACTTACCTATATAATTAACTATATTGTAAGTTTTGTTTTGACTAACTTAAGGATGGAATAAGTTCATATTATGTAATAAGGGTATGGTACGAGGTGACCATACAAATCTGCTAGAAGGATACCCTATTTCTTTGAGCAACAAAAACAATTAGAAATATCCTTGGATTTCAACCTTTAATAATCCCTAACAATGTGATATGCAGTTGTTGGGCAGAAGCGACGATTACATCCACAGAGAAATCCATGGATGATTAGAGGCCACAATGACGTCAACGAAGCGACATATGACTGGAGTTGTTCATACGACTCTTGTGGAATGAGATATCGACTATGAGGTCATTGCTTGCTAGCTGGACTACGATAATTCGGATTGGACGATTATTGGTCTTTCCCAGTTGCGGAGTACATACGACCACTGGATTGCAAAAGGGAGGCTCTATTCGGGTGGTTACAAGGTCGATGGTCAAGTGACGTCAGCGATGGCGATGGGGAGTCGTGCGACCACTGTAACAATGTGGTCGACAATGTGTGGGCAATTGTAGTTGCGTCGATGGTGGCAGGGACTCGCAATAGTGGCGACAATATAGCAACAATGGAGAAATATGTAGTAGTGACTCGTGACTGTGGCAGTCGTCATGGTCGTTGGGTGGTGTCGAGTTCGCTGTCTGAGTCGATAGTGTTGCGGGTCTCTGTGCATGAGCTGTAGCTGGTTAGGGCTTATCCTGTTGTGCAAGTTTGGGTGCCCGTTGGGTGGCCACAACAAGGACTGTGGCAGCTGCATGGCAACCAGTTGGTAGTGAGGTTTTTTGTTTTTTGATTTATTAATTTATTTGATTTTTTTTTTGATTTTTTTAATATATATATTTTTTAATTTTATTATATAACTTTTTTCTTGTATTTTGATTTTCTTTCCTTATATAGTCCTTTTTTTTTTTTATTTTCTTTTGAGATTTTTTTGTTTTTTTTTAATATTATATTATTATTATTTTCTTTAAATGGCCAAAACCCTGATAGCGAAAATTGAGACTCTCCAAAATCTTGTAGAGAAATGCTCAAATGGCAACAAGGTTGAAGATTTTCAACAGCCAAGGAACTAGATCGGAGAACGAGCTCTGTGCAGTGGTTGGGCGACAAGAGGATTGAACTGCCTTAATACCAAATGAAGCGAAGAAAGTTAATTCTAGTTTAAATACTCCAGAAGACTTGGAATATGTAGATCTCCATTGAAGGGTACAATAACATATATTAGAACGTATGAATAAGAATGATGATATAATGAGAGTGAGGGGCCTACTTATATATTAGGCAGGTGCCTCTTCATAGAGAGTCATGTCCTCATTGTTTATATTTATATTATTATTATTTTCTTTAAATGGCCAAAACCCTGATAGTGAAAATGGAGACTCTCCAAAATCTTGTAGAGAAATGCTCAAATGGCAACAAGGTTGACGATTTTCAACAGCCAAGGAACTAGATCGGAGAACGAGCTCTGTTCAGTGGTTGGGCGACAAGAGGATTGAACTGCTCTGATACCAAATGAAGCGAAGAAAGTTCGTTCTAGTTTAAATACTCCAGAAGACTTGGAATATGTAGATCTCCATTGAAGGGTACAATAACATATATTAGAACGTATGAATAAGAATGATGATACAATGAGAGTGAGGGGCCTACTTATATATTAGGCAGGTGCCTCTTCATAGAGAGTCATGTCCTCATTGTTCATATCCTCATTGTTTATATTTATATTATTTATATATATTTTATTTGTAACGAAGCTCTCATGGTTTGTCTACTTATAATGGTCATCGAAATGGTAAGAATGTGAATTGGCTAGAAGTAGTGGCTATGACCTATAACTCTGCTAACAAGAAAGACCTTCTATTTGTTGTGAAAGTTATTCAAGCTCTTATCTTTTTTGTGGCACAATATTTTTTATATGTTTTAATTTCTTATATCTTTGTGAATGCAGGTCAGAAGCAACTATGGTGGCTTCATTGGAAATTTCATTACACGTGACCTCGACCTACTAGCTAGTTAGGATAGGAGTAGGTCTAGTTGCATTTTAGTAGTTTGTTTTGTGTTTTCTGATTTTGGTTTCACATCATGTTTTGGTTTAACCTACTTTTGTTTTGTCTTCTAGTTTTCTTTCTTGGTTGTGTGTTGTCTTTTCTTTCGTTTTGTGAGACTTTGGATGAAGAGGCTTTGTTGTCTCAAAAGGAAATGTGGCAAAATAGAAAATGACTTTGTGACACTGCAAAAATTGGCTAACACTCTATCCTTCTTCCTTGTCTTGGTTACACCTTTTGGTCAATGATGTTCCGATAGAAAATATGATCCGTCCGTAAGGAGAGTTTTATGTTGACTCATGATACGTCTGCCTATTCTATAAACCTTATGCCCGTACTATGTTCCTTATGTTTCATACTTTTCACGCTTATCCAATCAGTGCAAGAGTAAAAGGGGAAAAACTAAAATGGGAAAACCTAAATTAGAGGTCTTTATATGATTCTCTGAAGGAACAACCTCTTCTTCTCTCAATACATCGGGATCCCTCTCCTGCCCATAAAATGAATAAGTGGCTATTGAAAATCCTCTTTAATATATAAATAAAGGCGAAGGAAGAGAAAGGATTCCTACGTAGAGAGGTGAAGCAAGCAACTCCGTCGAGGTATTGTCTAGATTATCTGGCAGCAGAGCAATGTTTGTGTTCCTGTAGTGACTCCGTCGAGGTACTGTCTAGGCTTGCTGGCAATGGAGCAACACCAGAGATTAAAAATTGTACTTTGAAAATCTAAAGTTGCAAACTACACTACCCTTTCCAATTCAAAACATTGCAATATTGTTGAATCTTATGATTGTGTTGAACTGAGGAGGCATAAAGGGGACATGTTTATTCATGGGGTAAGTGGGGAAGCAAAAATAATACTCATGATGAATCAATACTCCCTGAAGAACTGAGACCCTGCACAGAAGAGTCGTCCAAGACAAAGAAGATGGAATTCTACCATTGTGTCGCCAAGTGTTGTCCCTGCTACAATACCCTCCGGAATTTTGGACTGCACCAAATTTTGGAGCCTACCTTGGTCTTGCATATTATCGTCACAAACATTGAAATCCATTAGATGTGTTTTCTCTAAGTGTTTTGGTCCCTTTTGCAAGAAAAGAAAAATGTCATATTTTTGCATGTTAAGTGTTGCACAATGTATATGAGCTTGTTTTGGTGGTTTCAATGGGTTACCTTTGTGTAAATGAGTTGATATTATCATGTAAACATCTATCACATGCATTTCCAAAGTTGTAAGCACTGTCGCACAAGTGTCATCACAATAGTCGCAAAGTGTATATTTAGTGTCCACTTGTCGTAAGTTGTCGCAAAGTTGTTGCACTAAGGGAAGTATGTTTTTCATGTGTCTTAGATGATCTATGTTGCTGTGTCATCAAGTGTTCTAAGTGTGTGATCATAGTCGAGTCTTATTAGTGTTCACATCAACTTCATCGATTCCACACTTAGTCAAATTCTTAAAGCTCTCTGACCAAACAACTTAGTCTCATCTAACCCTCCTGAACTAAGTATTGTGTAGTATAAACCATCTAGCTGCAATATTTCTGCTTGAAATCATGTAATGCGCAGTTCCTGCCTTCTAGGACTGTGCACTGCATAATTTCATTGCTCAAGCCTAGACCTTAGTGTCCAAAACTGCACAATTCAGCCATCCAGCCTGGCCTCAACAGTGCATTGTGCAGTCTCTAACCTCAAGCCGAACCCTTGAGCTCTTGAGCTACGCAATTGTGCAATCACTTGACTTGCTTTTCCTTCTAGAATTTCATAGTGGGCAGAAACAATGCTCAACCCTTTCGTCTAGCTCACTGAGCTCCAAAAATGTGCAATCTGCTTGCTCAACCTAGCCTGAATTGTGCATTGCAAAGTATCAAAGCTCAATCTGTAGGAATTTACAGGGTAAGTTCCTCAGACAGAACACCAAAAGACACCGCTCACAAACAGATCACAGATCAATACACCAGTATTTTTGACGTGGTTAAAACCCTCAAAGAGGGAAACAGTCCACGGCCTGAGCCAACGCGGCCACTTCAGGCAATTTATTAATAAAAGAATGAAAATTTACATAAGCTTCTCTCATGAACAGTTAACCTACAAATGACCCTCCATGCGCTTTAAATAGAAATCATGGACCAATCGGGTGTTAAGCCACGGATCAAGTGTCGGTAACACCGAGGAGAGAATGAACCGTCGGATCACTACATATCGTGACCGTCAGATCGTAAGTTACAAAAGTACATAGTAGAGAAACACACTTTAATTAACTCTATACTAGACCCAGTTATAATTAACTATTCCCATGTGTCAGAATATCCTAACACAATCTTCACCCCTTGCTACTTGAGCTATGAAATTGTGTAGTAACTGAGCCTCTCCTTCAACCTGCCACTTGGTTCCACATTGGTCAGTGGATCAACATGCAACATCTTCAACTAGGGGTTTATCGGTCTGATGTCGTCTTGTCATGAGTGAATTGTAGATATGACAGGATGATGAAGAAGGAGATGGAGAAGGGAAACATGTTGGAAGACATATTTGTAGTTTATTATGCAACCTAATCAATCAAGAGAAAACAAAAGGACACCAGTTTGCTATCGTAACTCAAGACCTGCTATCACCAAAGACTCCTTACCTCTAAGCCATATGGAGGTGGACAAAGTAGCATTAACAAGAAGAAACATAGAAAGGAGATGCGAGAATGGATTGACATTGCCATGTCATCAAGAAGTCCATGTCAACAGTGTCATGTCATTTCATGTCATGATTTTTCATATGCCACATAATTCTTGTGGATTATGAAGTGTCTTATTTCAAAATTTATTGTAAAGTAGAAGCCAAAGGACATGTACAAAAGATGAAGAGTCATGTAAAGTCAGAAAGTCATAGGAAGTCAAACAGTCATGAGGGTAGTTAAAGAGTCACAAGAGAGGTGAAGCATCACCCCCTTTTTATATATACACCTTCATTGTATGAGAAAAATGATTTTCACCTTGGCTCCTCCCGCAAGGCATTAGAGAGACAAGCTAGTTCTTTTGAGGAGCAAGTGGTGGCTCTATTCGATGTATACATGTGTCTTAGGACTTTGACTTAATATATGAAGCCGATGGCCAACACATTCTAAATGCATGGATTATGAATGTTTGTAAGGCTATTCTGTGAATGTGTATGATTCATTTTTTTTTTCATTTGTACTAAAGTAGTTGAACTATTTCTGTTATTTTAGTTCTTATCATATTGACAATGTGTTGTAGTGATTACAATGTTCATCACATCTTTGTGGACTATTTTGATGGATGTTAGACAAACATCTTGTGTGTGTGTGTGTTTCTACGAGAGTGGTATTATTACCTCTCTCTTAGAGGCTCACATTATTTTCCCCTCCGTAGTAGAAGAACCTTGACACACCTACAATCGAACACTCACCAGGCACACTTACTCGCTTTTCAAAGACACACATGCGTTCCTCTCTCTTGCTAACAGCTAAATCCAAGGAAAACCTATAAGAATAGATGGCAACTAGGATAATACTCCTGATGGGGCTCCTATTCCAAACGGTGTGAAGTCTAATTGGGACTTCACATCGGGGATACCCCCTTGGTTGATAGATTTCCAACACCGTCAACTCTATGTTAAGGGTTTGTCTATTGGAACATTATAACATCTTATCAGGTAAGAGTATCAAGGGTTATTGGAATCAAATTTACATTTTGTTCACATTCATAATGGTTAAAGATTGTAATGCATCATGGCGTTAGTGTGTTTAGGGTTATATCATGTTAAGGTGTGATTGCATCAAATATGGTAGAGATTATATATCTTAGTGTTAAGGAGTTTGTGTTTAGGTGTGATTACCTCAAATATCACAAGGATCAATTATCTTAGTTTTAGAGAGTTTTTGTTTAATTTCATAGTTATTAAATATTGATTATGTCAAGGGCCAATATGGTTAAACATTGTCAAAATGGAAAAATATACCGAATATGTCAAAGGCCAAGATTGTTAGTGAAAATTGAAAATATACTCAATATGTAGACAGATCATTAAATATCTTTCTCATGAGGATAATCTTTGTTCCTAAAACTCAATCTACAGAAAATTTATCCATTACAATCCCTTCTCCCATAGATTGAGTGCTTCACTGATCTATTATATATGAGTTGGTATTTCTTCTTGTCTCGTACGGGTTTAAGCATTGTGAGAGCATACACAATTTTCTTTGGGATTTACAAAAGTTTGGGGTATAACATAATTCATGCAGGTGGCATACAAAAGTTTTTAGGAATTTATGCAAGTGATGTACAAAAGTTTTGGGGTTTTATGTTATGTGGTGTACAAATTTTTTTGGGAATTCATGCAGGTGATGTACAAAGGTCGATATGTTAAACTTTCAGATTGTTTTATGCTGCATCAATTACTTTAGCCCAATTCAATACTTCAATCTTTCAATTAAAAACTAGTCTTTTCATTCCTCATTAATTGAAGATAGAACAAGAAATTCACTCACAAAGGAGACAATGAACACATCAACAAGAGACACTAGGTACGGTCAAAGACTAGGGAAAACCCCACTAGGGGGAAAACCCTTTAAAATTCTTCTTCTTTTAGATTGTCATAAAATGTTCAGCAGAGATACGATGAGACCGATACAATATCATCAACAAAACAACCAAACAACATTCATAAATATGTTTCCAGCATTAAAATATATCAAATACAACTTTTCATGTCTACGATCAACTTTGGTCTTCAGTCAAATCTGAGTCAAACTTCTCGGCCGCATGCAGGAGGAGTTGTGCGATCGATTAGAGTCTTCTAGTCGCACCCTTGATGCCTGTAAGTCAGGGACTGTGGTCAAGTTTTCCTTGTGATGTGCTTGCGACTGTAACCCAAAAACCCAAAAACAGATGTGAGCCTTGGACCCCGTAATTTTGGACCTTTGTGAACTTCTTTATTCGTCCTTGCCTCATACCTGTGCAAGCCAATCAATGAAGAAGAGAGAAAAAAGATGCTTGGTGATGTCCAAATGAGCTTGAGGTCACTTTTATTTATAAGCTTCCAAGGGTGACCAATTTTCTTTAGGGTCGACCTTGTCCAAATGTGTATATGTGGGCTTTCCTTCATAAATACACCTTCCCTTATCTTATTTGAGTGATCTTTAGGTCGATTTTGGTCTTATCGAAAAGAGGAATTCAATACAATAATTGTATCCATAAAATGAGTTTTCTAAACTGGAATTTGAACGTAGTTTCATAATTTAACTCTCACCCTCAACTAGGGAGAATTCCACCTGTCAATATCTGATCATCGAACATCATGTCATGTATATCCTGTCATCATATCATGTCCCATCTCTGATCAAATTTATTTGCTAAAAAATTCTTGAATATAAAGAAGAAGAATCATTTAGGAGCTAATGATTCCACCCTCTACATCAATGAAGAGGATATCTCAACCTGAAACCACATCGGGGAGTACATCTCAACCTAGAATCTCATGGGGGAGCTAAATATATCCAACCTCATATCGAGCAATAGGTGATATAGGGGAGCACATTTCAACCCATACTATTGCCTATTCATCTTCCCAATAATGACCCTTAAGAGTCATGTGATATAACCCCTGAATTCACATGAATCTTGTATTGAATTCATGTTTGGAGTGTATACCTTTCATAAATGCGCGGAATCACAAAATTGATCAATTTGGAGATCACCTTTGGTTGAAAAGTCCATATCTTTTAGGTGTTATGGCGAATAATCAACACCTAGTTTTTCTTGTGAATGTCTTCACGGCACCAGAAATCCTCGAGTGTTGGAAAGTGCTTGAGCTATTTGTTGAATCAAGTTCCTTTTTTCACCAATTACATCCGGACTGGTTTCGTATATTTTCTATACTAGCATTCATTTTCAATTCTTTTGATGATTTCGATGCTTGTGTAGTTTGTCGCATGTTACGATATGGTTTGTCACATTCTTCACGCGAGGAAGTTGGCTCTATTCTTCAGATCACTCGCCAAGTTATTCAATTTGATTTATCTTGGTTAATTACTAACTGAGAATCTGATGCTTCAATCATTCCATGTGATCATGATTATGTCTTTGATGACTGTAATTTAACATACCATTTTCTCATCAACACATCCAATGACAATTATTTATATCCTTTGATCTTCATGGTTAATATCTCATCCTTCGAGTACTTGTCAAATGGTTGAGGCACTTCAACCTTCGTTGATGGTCATGTCGGGTCCCCATTGTCTTGAAAAGCTGGATAAATACGATCAGATCAATTGTCTCTCACCAGATTATCATCTGGACCCGGTGCTTCTAATTCAAAATTCATCTTTAAGGATTGTGGGGTTTTCAATAGGTTTGTTTCGAATTTCACGATCCAATCTATGATTTTCAGCAAGCATCTTTCTTAACAAGCCCTTTGGCTAATAGAAAGTTTCAATGTTTTCTCATGTTTGCTAAGAAGGATGACACAGATGAAGGTGCATTCACAAGAAGCTTGAAGCGAACAAAGTTTGTTCTAGTTTAAATATTCCAGAAGACATGGAATATGTAGATCTCCATTGAGGGAAACAATAATATATATTAGAATGTATCAATAAGAATGATGATACAACGAGAGTGAAGGGCCTACTTATATATTAGCCAGGTGCCTCTTCATAGAGAGTCATGTCCCATTTAGACATGCCTCTTCAACCTAATACTAATTATTTAATCATTATTACAATTATCCTCATTATTGATATTTATATTGTTTATATATATTTTATTCGTAACATTGGCTTCCTCCTCAAAAAAGCTTTGTCCTCAAAGGTTGTTGATGCAAAAGGCTTGATCTCTTTTTCGGTTTCGAATGTCTTCTCGTCTCGACATTGTCATCTTTTCCGATACAAGTTGATATGATTCTCTAAGTGACAAACAAAATTGTCTCACTGAGAAGGTATTAGACCATCCTAAATTAATCTTCTGTGGAATATTTTGATCACTAGAATTTTGTAACGAATTGTCATCATAGGACTGGATTGAGGTTACATCAATATTATTTCAAACATCAGTTTGTTTTTTTTGTTCTGAATGGTCCCAACATGTAGCATGGTTGAGTTTTCTACTCTCATGATTCAGATGTCGATAGGGAACTTTTTTGGTTTGACTTTCCCTGATTAGGTGTGTGGAAATGTTTTGATTTACTTTAGGTGATGATGTTGTTGAGTTGGTACACAACCTTCACTTGGGATTCTTATCATCTAAACTGCAACATCCAAGTGTCTTTTGTTCTACTGACTTGTCTTCCTCTTGAGTTGTCATACTCACAGGATCGATCATTTTTTCCTCAACTTGAATTTCCACATTTAAAGATTTCGACGCTTCCTTTTCAACG
The DNA here is from genome assembly GCA_000404065.3 of Pinus taeda. Classification (NCBI taxonomy): domain Eukaryota; kingdom Viridiplantae; phylum Streptophyta; class Pinopsida; order Pinales; family Pinaceae; genus Pinus; species Pinus taeda. Next base: position 257,837 of record APFE031679870.1, on the reverse strand, counting down.
AGTTGTTGGCCCCTTGTTTCCCAACAACTTCTTATCCTTCTTAAGCTTCTTAATTTGCGTTAGTAACTTTTCACAATGGTCTCTAAGTCGAGAAACTTCCTCATTCTTGTCAGTAGTGATTTTGTCAACTTACTTGTGCATATTTTGTATCACTTTTTTACTTTCTTGAAGAATTACTTTTGAGATTTTTTGTTTGTATGCGACTCACGAATCCCTGATAGTAACATCTTGTAGCGCTATTTTTTTCTTTTTGTGAGAAAATGTCAAAAACTTCTTTTTTGTATTTAGAATAAAGGACCCTAGAGTTTCCATCCAGGGTGAACCTAAAATAATGTCACCTTGATCGTTCCATAGGGTTTGAACTGAGAATTGTGATACGGATGTATAATCTTCAATGTTTAACTGTAAATTGGTTATGTCATATTTTTTGTTGTCAAAGCAGTCTAATTTTTCAATTATATTTGACTTCGAGACCACAAATTGATTTGTGATTTTAGGAATTATATAACTTTTATCTTCCGCAGGTGAAATAACAATACTGACATATTTCCCCGCGATAGATCATTTAATTCTAAATAGCACTGAATCATAACTACGTGAAATTTTCGTAAATCTTCCTTCAATTCCAAATTAGACTCCATTTTTTTATTATAACTTTTAATACTCTCTTTTTCTACTTAATAATAATAATAAAAAAGTCTAATTTATCTCCCTTTTTTATACCCTTATATATATATAAACCTCTCACTATAACCCTTTTTCCTTTTTATTTGAGTAGTTTTTTTTTCCTAAACTTCTTTGTTAATAAACCCTTTACTTCACGAATAACTCTTTTCCTCTTATTATATATTGAGGTTTATATATAGACTTAAAACGTCTCACTAATATTCTAATTTTTCTTTTTTTATTTAATAATATAGGTTTCCTTAATCTTCCACGTATTTAGTGGTTATTTTGACTTACCTATTTAATTAACTATATTATAAGTTTTGTTTTGACTAACTTAAGGATGGAATAAGTTCATATTATGTAATAAGGGTATGGTACGAGGTGACCATACAAATCTGCTAGAAGGATACCCTATTTCTTTGAGCAACAAAAACAATTAGAAATATCCTTGGATTTCAACCTTTAATAATCCCTAACAATGTGATATGCAGTTGTTGGGCAGAAGCGACGATTACATCCACAGAGAAATCCATGGATGATTAGAGGCCACAATGACGTCAACGAAGCGACATATGACTGGAGTTGTTCATACGACTCTTGTGGAATAAGATATCGACTATGAGTTCATTGCTTGCTAGCTGGACTACGGTAATTCGGATTGGACGATTATTGGTCTTTCCCAGTTGCGGAGTACATACGACCACTGGATTGCAAAAGGGAGGCTCTATTCGGGTGGTTACAAGGTCGATGGTCAAGTGACGTCAGCGATGGCGATGGGGAGTCGTGCGACCACTGTAACAATGTGGTCGACAATGTGTGGGCAATTGTAGTTGCGTCGATGGTGGCAGGGACTCGTAATAGTGGCGACAATATAGCAACAATGGAGAAATATGTAGTAGTGACTCGTGACTGTGGCAGTCGTCATGGTCGTTGGGTGGTGTCGAGTTCGCTGTCTGAGTCGATAGTGTTGCGGGTCTCTGTGCATGAGCTGTAGCTGGTTAGGGCTTATCCTGTTGTGCAAGTTTGGGTGCCCGTTGGGTGGCCACAACAAGGACTGTGGCAGCTGCATGGCAACCAGTTGGTAGTGAGGTTTTTTGTTTTTTGATTTATTAATTTATTTGATTTGATTTTTTTATTTTTTATTTTTTTAATATATATATATATTTCTATTATATAACAATTTTTCTTGTATTTTTTATTTTTCTTTTCCTTTATATAAATCTTTTTTTTTTTTTTTTTTTTTTTTAAGATTTTTTTTTATTTTTTTTAATATATATTATTATTATTTTCTTTAAATGGCCAAAACCCTGATAGCGAAAATGGAGACTCTCCAAAATCTTGTAGAGAAATGCTCAAATGGCAAGAAGGTTGAAGATTTTCAACAGCCAAGGAACTAGATCGGAGAACGAGCTTTGTGCAGTGGTTGGGCGACAAGAGAATTGAACTGCCTTAATACCAAATGAAGCGAAGAAAGTTCGTTCTAGTTTAAATACTCCAGAAGACTTGGAATATGTAGATCTCCATTGAAGGGTACAATAACATATATTAGAACGTATGAATAAGAATGATGATATAATGAGAGTGAGGGGCCTACTTATATATTAGGCAGGTGCCTCTTCATAGAGAGTCATGTCCTCATTGTTTATATTTATATTATTATTATTTTCTTTAAATGGCCAAAACCCTGATAGTGAAAATGGAGACTCTCCAAAATCTTGTAGAGAAATGCTCAAATGACAACAAGGTTGACGATTTTCAACAACCAAGGAACTAGATCGGAGAACAAGCTCTGTTCAGTGGTTGGGCGACAAGAGAATTGAACTGCTCTGATACCAAATGAAGCGAAGAAAGTTCGTTCTAGTTTAAATACTCCAAAAGACCTGGAATATGTAGATCTCCATTGAAGGGTACAATAACATATATTAGAACGTATGAATAAGAATGATGATACAATGAGAGTGAGGGGCCTACTTATATATTAGGCAGGTGCCTCTTCATAGAGAGTCATGTCCTCATTGTTCATATCCTCATTGTTTATATTTATATTATTTATATATATTTTATTTGTAACGAAGCTCTCATGGTTTGTCTACTTATAATGGTCATCGAAATGGTAAGAATGTGAATTGGCTAGAAGTAGTGGCTATGACCTATAACTCTGCTAACAAGAAAGACCTTCTATTTGTTGTGAAAGTTATTCAAGCTCTTATCTTTTTTGTGGCACAATATTTTTTATATGTTTTAATTTCTTATATCTTTGTGAATGCAAGTCAGAAGCAACTATGGTGGCTTCATTGGAAATTTCATTACACGTGACCTCGACCTACTAGCTAGTTAGGATAGGAGTAGGTCTAGTTGCATTTTAGTAGTTTGTTTTGTGTTTTCTGATTTTGGTTTCACATCATGTTTTGGTTTAAACTACTTTTGCTTTTTCTTCTAGTTTTCTTTCTAGGTTGTGTGTTGTCTTTTCTTTCGTTTTGTGAGACTTTGGATGAAGAGGCTTTGTTGTCTCAAAAGCAAATGTGGCAAAATAGAAAATGACTTTGTGACACTGCAAAAATTGGCTAACACTCTATCCTTCTTCCTTGTCTTGGTTACACCTTTTGGTCAATGATGTTCCGATAGAAAATATGATCCGTCCGTAAGGAGAGTTTTGTATTGAACCATGATACGTCTGTCTATTCTATAAACCTTATGCCCGTACTATGTTCCTTATGTTTCATACTTTTCACGCTTATCCAATCAGTGCAAGAGTAAAAGGGGAAAAACTAAAATGGGAAAACCTAAATTAGAGGTCTTTATATGATTCTCTGAAGGAACAACCTCTTCTTCTCTCAATACGTCGGGATCCCTCTCCTGCCCATAAAATGAATAAGTGCCTATTCAAAATCCTCTTTAATATATAAATAAAGGCGAAGGAAGAGAAAGGATTCCTACGTAGAGACGTGAAGCAAGCAACTCCGTCGAGGTATTGTCTAGGTTATCTGGCAGCAGAGAAATGTTTGTGTTCCTGTAGTGACTCCGTCGAGGTACTGTCTAGACCTGCTGGCAATGGAGCAACACCAGAGATTAAAAATTGTACTTTGAAAATCTAAAGTTGCAAACTACACTACCCTTTCCAATTCAAAACATTGCAATATTGTTGAATCTTATGATTGTGTTGAACTGAGGAGGCATAAAGGGGACATGTTTATTCATGGGGTAAGTGGGGAAGCAAAAATAATACTCATGATGAATCAATACTCCCTGAAGAACTGAGACCCTGCACAGAAGAGTCGTCCAAGACAAAGAAGATGGAATTATACCATTGTGTCGCCAAGTGTTGTCCCTGCTACAATACCCTCCGGAATTTTGGACTGCACCAAATTTTGGAGCCTACCTTGGTCTTGCATATTATCGTCACAAACATTGAAATCCATTAGATGTGTTTTCTCTAAGTGTTTTGGTCCCTTTTGCAAGAAAAGCAAAATGTCATATTTTTGCATGTTAAGTGTTGCACAATGTATATGAGCTTGTTTTGGTGGTTTCAATGGGTTACCTTTGTGTAAATGAGTTGATACTATCATGTAAACATCTATCACATGCATTTCCAAAGTTGTAAGCACTGTCGCACAAGTGTCATCACAATAGTCGCAAAGTGTATATTTAGTGTCGCACTTGTCGTAAGTTGTTGCAAAGTTGTTGCACTAAGGGAAGTATGTTTTTCATGTGTCTTAGATGATCTATGTTGCTGTGTCATCAAGTGTTCTAAGTGTGTGATCATAGTCGAGTCTTATTAGTGTTCACATCAACTTCATCGATCCCACACTTAGTCAAATTCTTAAAGCTCTCTGACCAAACAACTTAGTCTCATCTAACCCTCCTGAACTGAGTATTGTGTAGTATAAACCATCTAGCTGCAATATTTCCTCTTGAAATCATGTAATGCGCAGTTCCTACCTTCTAGGACTGTGCACTGCATAATTTCATTGCTCAAGCCTAGACCTTGGTGTCCAAAACTGCACAATTCAGCCATCCAGCCTGGCCTCAACAGTGCATTGTGCAGTCTCTAACCTCAAGCCGAACCCTTGAGCTCTTGAGCTACGCAATTGTGCAATCACTTGACTTGCTTTTCCTTCTAGAATTTCATAGTGGGCAGAAACAATGCTCAACCCTTTCGTCTAGCTCACTGAGCTCCAAAAATGTGCAATCTGCTTGCTCAACCTAGCCTGAATTGTGCATTGCAAAGTATCAAAGCTCAATCTGTAGGAATTTACAGGGTAAGTTCCTCAGACAGAACACCAAAGGACACCGCTCACAAACAGATCACAGATCAATACACCAGTATTTTTGACGTGGTTAAAACCCTCAGAGAGGGAAACAGTCCACGGCCTGCGCCAACGTGGCTACTACAGGCAATTTATTAATAAAGAATGAAAAAATTTACATAAGCTTCTCTCATGCACGGTTAACCTACAAATGACCCTCCATGCGCTTTAAATAGAATTCATGGACCAATCGGGTGTCAAGCCACGGATCAAGTGTCGGTAATACCGAGGAGAGAATGAACCGTCGGATCACTACAA
>APFE031679870.1:239930-252583 GCA_000404065.3 Pinus taeda | reverse complement strand
TTGAGTTTTAAGAAGTATACCCAAGTGTGTCTGGAGAAATCATCAATGAAAGTTAAGAAATACTTATAGCCAGAGAATGAAACAACAGGAAGTGGACCACATAAATCACTATGCACAAGCTATAAAGGGGCTGAGGCGTGCCAAGAGGCACGTTTTTCAAAAATGTCCCGATGATGTTTTCCGAGTACACATCTGGAACAAACACCATCTCTGCAAGATACCATTGGAAGACCTTTCACCATATTTTCTTTACATAGATTCTGAAGGGAGCGATAGTTTAAGTGACCAAATCGCTCATGCCAAAGTTTGCTCACTTCATCATTATAAGCAACAAATACCGAGGGAAGATTTGATGACCCAAAGTTGTGAAACTTATACAACCTTGTAGAATCATCAGCAATGCCAGTAGCTAAAATCTTTCTAGGATCTCTTAGGTCCTTAATTACAACATCGTGAGGTGAAAATTCAACGATTTTACCTTCACCTGAATGAGTTATCTGATATACAGATAGAAGGTTGCAGGATAAGGTTGGAACACATAATACATCATTAAATTGACCATTGTCTATATGAACAGTTTCAGTCCCTACAACGCTAAGAGATCTATCATCACCAACATATATATTTTTGGTGTTATAATCATTTAAAGAAGAAAGCATGGCTTTGTTTTTGGCCATGTGATAAGAATCTCTAGAATCAATGAGCCACTCATGAGAATGAGAGGAAGAAGATACATTTAGTGCATAGCCAGACCAAGATGCTTGACAACCACATGCAGAAAGTGCCATTCCTGAAGATGAATTTGAAGAGTGCTCCAAATGGATGTTATGCTTCTTCATTGCTGCTTCCTAGGCTTTCATCTTCTTAAAGCATTTAGATTCTAAGTGGCCATCTCGATTACAAAAATGGCAATGTCTATCAGTCTCCTGCCCTTTCTTTTTATTTGCCTTATCATTCTGGTGAAATGTTTTTTCATTTTGAGGGTGAAATTGCTCAGGACCCTTGTTTGGTTTAGGACCATTGCTTTTAGGATACGACTTCTTAGGATCCTTTGAATTTGGTTGCTGCTAGGTGGTTAACGCTTTCTTAGAAGAGTTTCCAAGATTAAGAAGACCAAGGTGTAAGATTTTTTCTTGTTCTCTTATTAAAGAATCACAAAAAGAATCAAAGGAAGGGGGCTTGTAGGTTTTTCCTTGAGAAATGAAGGCTTATCTTGTAGAATGGAAGGTGGAAACAAACACAAAGTAGGCTGGTCCCAACTTAGTAAGAATAGAATAGATAAGGTTATTATCTTCTTTCTTAACCTTAACACCTTCCAAGAGAGGTCTAAGGGTCTTGAACTTGAACAAAAAATCTTCAATGCAAGAAAAATTATTGGGGTCCAATGTAAGCAACTCATTTTCAAGTTGATGGGCTCTAAGTTCATTTTTTATTCCAAAAACTTTAGTAATTTGCTTCATTGCTTCATCAGGAGTATCAAGTTCTGCAATATGGAATCTAAGATCTGGACAAATGGACATCCCTATCAACCCACGTGCTTGATCTTGCCTGTTTTCCCATTTAGCTGCCTTATATTCATCTTTTGGTTTGGTTTTTTGGCCTGAGGCTATTATGTAAAGACCTTTACTTCTAAGTAAATCCACAATGTAGGACCACCATTGGAAGTAGTTGGTGCTGTCAAGAATAATTTGGCATGGACTTTCCATTTTAACAGAAACTGAAGTTATATATTCTGAAACTAAGTGTTCCAATGGAAAGATCTCAAAAAATTAGGCTGGTTAAAAAAAAAACGGCTCTGAAAACGGCTTTTGTGAAGAAGTTATGGCTTTTTGAAGAAAAGTTGATGAAGGCGCCGACGAAGTGCGGGAATGTGCGGAAATGAAAAAAAAAAATGCCCCCTTTCCAACAAAAAGGAGACTTGAACTCAAGACCTCTACTCTCATAAATTAGCTTTGAACCAACTGAGCTAAACAAAAGGTTTGAGAGAGAGAGAGGGGGGGGGGGCTTTGTTTTTTTGGTCCTTGAAGCTTTGGGTTGCATGCTTGCTTGAGAAAGGTCTTTTTTCCTACAAAACAAAAAACACAAAACCCAGCACGGACATACAAAAGGACACCGCTCACAAACAGATCACACAGATCAATACACCAGTATTTTTGACGTGGTTAAAACCCTCAAAGAGGGAAACAGTCCACGGCCTGAGCCAACGCGGCCACTTCAGGCAATTTATTAATAAAAGAATGAAAATTTACATAAGCTTCTCTCATAAACAGTTAACCTACAAATGACCCTCCATGCGCTTTAAATAGAAATCATGGACCAATCGGGTGTTAAGCCACGGATCAAGTGTCGGTAACACCGAGGAGAGAATGAACCGTCGGATCACTACATATCGTGACCGTCAGATCGTAAGTTACAAAAGTACATAGTAGAGAAACACACTTTAATTAACTCTATACTAGACCCAGTTATAATTAACTATTCCCATGTGTCAGAATATCCTAACACAATCTTCACCCCTTGCTACTTGAGCTATGAAATTGTGTAGTAACTGAGCCTCTCCTTCAACCTGCCACTTGGTTCCACATTGGTCAGTGGATCAACATGCAACATCTTCAACTAGGGGTTTATCGGTCTGATGTCCTCTTGTCATGAGTGAATTGTAGATATGACAGGATGATGAAGAAGGAGATGGAGAAGGGAAACATGTTGGAAGACATATTTGTAGTTTATTATGCAACCTAATCAATCAAGAGAAAACAAAAGGACACCAGTTTGCTATCGTAACTCAAGACCTGCTATCACCAAAGACTCCTTACCTCTAAGCCATATGGAGGTGGACAAAGTAGCATTAACAAGAAGAAACATAGAAAGGAGATGCGAGAATGGATTGACATTGCCATGTCATCAAGAAGTCCATGTCAACAGTGTCATGTCATTTCATGTCATGATTTTTCATATGCCACATAATTCTTGTGGATTATGAAGTGTCTTATTTCAAAATTTATTGTAAAGTAGAAGCCAAAGGACATGTACAAAAGATGAAGAGTCATGTAAAGTCAGAAAGTCATAGGAAGTCAAACAGTCATGAGGGTAGTTAAAGAGTCACAAGGGAGGTGAAGCATCACCCCCTTTTTATATATACACCTTCATTGTATGAGAAAAATGATTTTCACCTTGGCTCCTCCCGCAAGGCATTAGAGAGACAAGCTAGTTCTTTTGAGGAGCAAGTGGTGGCTCTATTCGATGTATACATGTGTCTTAGGACTTTGACTTAATATATGAAGCCCGATGGCCAACACATTCTAAATGCATGGATTATGAATGTTTGTAAGGTTATTCTGTGAATGTGTATGATTCATTTTTTTTTTCATTTGTACTAAAGTAGTTGAACTATTTCTGTTATTTTAGTTCTTATCATATTGACAATGTGTTGTAGTGATTACAATGTTCATCACATCTTTGTGGACTATTTTGATGGATGTTAGACAAACATCTTGTGTGTGTGTGTGTTTCTACGAGAGTGGTATTATTACCTCTCTCTTAGAGGCTCACATTATTTTCCCCTCCGTAGTAGAAGAACCTTGACACACCTACAATCGAACACTCACCAGGCACACTTACTCGCTTTTCAAAGACACACATGCGTTCCTCTCTCTTGCTAACAGCTAAATCCAAGGAAAACCTATAAGAATAGATGGCAACTAGGATAATACTCCTGATGGGGCTCCTATTCCAAACGGTGTGAAGTCTAATTGGGACTTCACATCGGGGATACCCCCTTGGTTGATAGATTTCCAACACCGTCAACTCTATGTTAAGGGTTTGTCTATTGGAACATTATAACATCTTATCAGGTAAGAGTATCAAGGGTTATTGGAATCAAATTTACATTTTGTTCACATTCATAATGGTTAAAGATTGTAATGCATCATGGCGTTAGTGTGTTTAGGGTTATATCATGTTAAGGTGTGATTGCATCAAATATGGTAGAGATTATATATCTTAGTGTTAAGGAGTTTGTGTTTAGGTGTGATTACCTCAAATATCACAAGGATCAATTATCTTAGTTTTAGAGAGTTTTTGTTTAATTTCATAGTTATTAAATATTGATTATGTCAAGGGCCAATATGGTTAAACATTGTCAAAATGGAAAAATATACCGAATATGTCAAAGGCCAAGATTGTTAGTGAAAATTGAAAATATACTCAATATGTAGACAGATCATTAAATATCTTTCTCATGAGGATAATCTTTGTTCCTAAAACTCAATCTACAGAAAATTTATCCATTACAATCCCTTCTCCCATAGATTGAGTGCTTCACTGATCTATTATATATGAGTTGTTATTTCTTCTTGTCTCGTACGGGTTTAAGCATTGTGAGAGCATACACACTTTTCTTTGGGATTTACAAAAGTTTGGGGTATAACATAATTCATGCAGGTGGCATACAAAAGTTTTTAGGAATTTATGCAAGTGATCTACAAAAGTTTTGGGGTTTTATGTTATGTGGTGTACAAAAGTTTTTGGGAATTCATGCAGGTGATGTACAAAGGTCGATATGTTAAACTTTCAGATTGTTCTATGCTGCATCAATTACTTTAGCCCAATTCAATACTTCAATCTTTCAATTTAAAACTAGTCTTTTCATTCCTCATTAATTGAAGATAGAACAATAAATTCACTCACAAAGGAGACAATGAACACATCAACAAGAGACACTAGGTACGGTCAAAGACTAGGGAAAACCCCACTAGGGGGAAAACCCTTTAAAATTCTTCTTCTTTTAGATTGTCATAAAATGTTCAGCAGAGATACGATGAGACCGATACAATATAATCAACAAAACAACCAAACAACATTCATAAATATGTTTCCAGCATTAAAATATATCAAATACAACTTTTCATGTCTACGATCAACTTTGGTCTTCAGTCAAATCTGAGTCAAACTTCTCGGCCGCATGCAGGAGGAGTTGTGCGATCGATTAGAGTCTTCTAGTCGCACCCTTGATGTCTGTAAGTCAGGGACTATGGTCAAGTTTTCCTTGTGATGTGCTTGCGACTGTAACCCAAAAACCCAAAAACAGATGTGAGCCTTGGACCCTGTAATTTTGGACCTTTGTGAACTTCTTTATTCGTCCTTGCCTCATACCTGTGCAAGCCAATCAATGAAGAAGAGAGAAAAAAGATGCTTGGTGATGTCCAAATGAGCTTGAGGTCACTTTTATTTATAAGCTTCCAAGGGTGACCATTTTTCTTTAGGGTCGACCTTGTCCAAATGTGTATATGTGGGCTTTCCTTCATAAATACACCTTCCCTTATCTTATTTGAGTGATCTTTAGGTCGATTTTGGTCTTATCGAAAAGAGGAATTCAATACAATAATTGTATCCATAAAATGAGTTTTCTAAACTGGAATTCGAACGTAGTTTCATAATTTAACTCTCACCCTCAACTAGGGAGAATTCCACCTGTCAATATCTGATCATCGAACATCATGTCATGTATATCCTGTCATCATATCATGTCCCATCTCTGATCAAATTTATTTGCTAAAAAATTCTTGAATCTAAAGAAGAAGAATCATTTAGGAGCTAACGATTCCACCCTCTACATCAATGAAGAGGATATCTCAACCTGAAACCACATCGGGGAGTACATCTCAACCTAGAATCTCATGGGGGAGCTAAATATATCCAACCTCATATCGAGCAATAGGTGATATATGGGAGCACATTTCAACCCATACTATTGCCTATTCATCTTCCCAATAATGACCCTTAAGAGTCATGTGATATAACCCCTGAATCATAATCTAAGCTTGGGCGAGATACCTGACTTACCAAAAGGTAAGGATCACATGCCCCCAAGCCTCCTCAACTCGTTGGTTAGACAAAGAGGGATAATTCTAACAAGCCTAACTTGCGGGTATGATGCCAAATGTGGTACACTTCGCAAATACCAAGAGAGGGGAGAAACATCTCCAACTGTATGGGTAATAGATAGGGGTGATTCCCTTAATTGTCTAGAGATCCCTTAACCCTAGGAGCTCTCTATCTCAATTCCACACCCTGGGAGCCCAAACAGGGGGGAAGAACTGGCTCAGTGTCCTCGATCACTGATGCCCCTTATTAGGAGGGGTCACATCTATCATTCCAAGCTTCTCTCTTAAGACCAAGAACTTCCCTTTCAGCAAAGCCTTGGTGAGAATATCTGCAATTTTCTCATCTGTCGATATTTGATGGAGTCTAACGACTCCTCTCTACACCATGTCTCAAATGAAGTGATATCGAATCTCTATGTGCTTGGACTTGTCATGAAATACATGATTCTCTTCCAGACATATCCCACTCTTTTTGTTGCAATATATCACTGTGGTGTCTAGGACCTTCTCAAATAGTTCTCCAAAGAGCTTTCTCAACCAAACTGCTTCGTAGCTAGTCATGGTAACGACAATATACTCTCCTTTGGTGATACTCAATGCTATAGATTTCTTCTTCATGCTCATCCAAGATATCATGGAATATCCAAGGCTAAAACAACATCTAGACGTACTCTTCCTATCGACAAAATTTCCTGCCCAGTCAGCATCAGTGTATCCATGAAGTCGAACATCCCCGAAAAAATATCTCAGACCAAGTATGATTGTCCCATGCAAATATCTCAAAATGTGTTTGGCAGCGATCCAATGTGCATGAAGAGGCCCAATCATAAATTGACTCAACATATTCATTCCATAACATATATCCTAATGAGTGTTCACTAGGAACATTAGAGCCCCAATCAACTATCTATACTCGGATGGATTTGCCAAATAGAGTCCTACAACTTCTTCGCATAACTTCTTGAAGTTCAATTCCATCGTTGTGGGTAGTGACTTGCATTTTGTCATTACAAATATTTCTAATAGATTCACAACATATTTTCCTTGTAAAAGGAAAACCTCACACGACCTTTGCCACACCTCAAGGCCTAGAAAGTAGTGCATGAGTCCAAGGTCCTTCATCTCAAATTCAGAGGCTAGCTCCCTCTTACACTCGATCATCAAGGGCTCACTCCCTGTCAACAATAGATAATCAACATATAAAACCAAAATCAATGACATAACTTGGAATACCTTGAAGTATAGATTGAGATAGACATTGCTTCTTATGAATCCCAACTTCACCAAATAATTGTCTATGCAGGTGTACAATGCTCTGGGTGCTTGCTTCAAACCATACAATGCCTTCTTCAACCTGCAAACATGTGTCTTTCGCATAACTTCTTGAAGTTCAATTCCATCGTTGTGGGTAGTGACTTGCATTTTGTCATTACAAATATTTCTAATAGATTCACAACATATTTTCCTTGTAAAAGGAAAACCTCACACGACCTTTGCCACACCTCAAGGCCTAGAAAGTAGTGCATGAGTCCAAGGTCCTTCATCTCAAATTCAGAGGCTAGCTCCCTCTTACACTCGATCATCAAGGGCTCACTCCCTGTCAACAATAGATCATCAACATATAAAACCAAAATCAATGACATAACTTGGAATACCTTGAAGTATAGGTTTATATGGACATTGCTTCTTATGAATCACAACTTCACCAAATAATTGTCTATGCAGGCGTACAATGCTCTAGGTGCTTGCTTCAAACCATATAATGCCTTCTTCAACCTGCAAACATGTGTCTTTTGATCCTCTACTTCAAATCCCTTTAGTTTCTCGACATACACTGCTTCTTGTAACATGTCATGGATGAATTCAGTCTTCACGTCCATTTGATGAAGGGTCCATCCTTGACTTGCGATAAGAGAAACTATCAAACAAATGGTTGTATATCGAGCCACAGGTGCAAATATAACATCATAATCTTCTCCCTCTTTTTGGAAGAACCCTTGAGCCACGAACCTTGCCTTGTATTTCTCAATGCTACCATTAACTCCATGCTTGATCTTGAATAACCACTTTGAATTCACCACAGATTTCCCCCTCAGTCTCAGCACAACATCCCATACGTCATTCTTCATTATTGATTTGTATTATTCTACCATAACATCTTTCCAAAGTTGTTCCTTCACGACTTCTTCGAATGTGGGAGGTATTATAATCCTGTAGTGTGTCTTGAAGACAAAGTGGACTCTTCCTAGTGGGAGGATCACATGGAGGACGATCTAAGGGATCCATGGGCTCCATGGAATCATCAACAATATCTGTCTTAGATTCAAGCACAAAAAGACCATCTAAAATACCCATATCATAATTCTCCTAAGGAGGAGGAGGCGGAGGAAGGCCCCTTGCTTTTCCAAGGGCGGAATCTTCATCGAATGTAACATCCCTGATAATATCTAACAAACATACCTTTTCTTCCCGAGGCTTCCAACTTGTTCCTTTCATTAGGGGAATTTTGAGGTCTAAAATGGACCTCCTAAGAAAAATGTACAACCAAATTAAACTTTATAAGAACCAATAGGATTCAAGATGATGATGTCAACCATGGGGGATGATTCACCATTTTTGGAGTAAAAAAGTAAAAAGATTAAAAAATAATAAAATAATAAAACTATTTTTTCAACTCATATTTTCAAGTTATCTTCCTAAGGTTTTACTCAAATTTTGATAGATGCAAAATTTAATTACTCATCGAAGGAGTACCCATGTTTCATACTTAAATACATGAAAAAACATGATTGCAATAACGTTTTCATGTATTTCTCAATTTTCATGTAGCAGGGTCCATCAAAAATATGCAATATAGGTACTCTTTGGATGAGGAATCAAATTCTGCATCCAAAGAGTGTTGCCGCTCAAAATTTGAGAAAACCCATAGGGAGATAAGCTGAAAATACGAGTTAAAAATATAGTTTTTCTTTTTTTCCCTCTAAAATTTGATGGTGTAATCTAATCTTATTTTATTATTTCCACTATTATTTTATAATTTCCTTAGGAGGCCCATTTTAGATCTCAAAATTCCCCTAATGTGTCCTTCGGCACATGAAAGTATACGAGGCAGCCAAAGATGCAAAGATGACCAACATCGAGCTTGACACCAATGAATACTTCTTCGGGGGTCTTGTTGTCCAATGCTTGATGAGGTACCCTGTTTTGAACATATATGGCGACATTTGTTTCTTCTCCCCAAAGGAACTTTGGCAACTTTTGGTCATGGAGCATGGCACAAGCAAGTTCTATAATGGACGCATTCTTTCTTTTAATGACTCCATCTTGTTAAGGAGTATAGGGAACAATTGTCTCTTTTTTTATACCTTCCTTCTTGCAAAAATCAATGAACTCCTTTGATGTGTACTCTCCACCATTGTCGAACCTGAATATTTTGATTTTTTTCCCTGTTTGATTTTCGATCAAATATTTGAACTCCTTGAACATTTCAAAGGCTTCATCTTTGTGCTTCAAGTAATATATCCATTTATTTCTTGAGAAGTCATTAATGAAGGTGATATAGTAGATATGGACACCAATAGAATGCATGGGTATCATACCACATATGCCAGAATGGATGAGATGAAGGATGTCACTTGTCTTGTTCTCACTAGAGGGGAATGGTCCCCTTGTCTTCTTTCCACTAGCACAACCTGAACATACTCCATCATGATGGGCTTGAACCTTGGGAATCCCTAAGACTAATTTCTCCAATTTTGGAAGAGCATCATAATGTAGATGGGACAATCTTCGGTGCCATAGCTCGCTTAGATGATTAGTATCATGGACCACTGCTAGGAGAGGTCTTCCAATAACCTTATAGAGTCCTCTGTATTTTGATCCCAATGTGAATGCATCTCTCATAGGTGATCCAATAGGCCAAGTAAGAACCTTTCATTTGATGAAGGAAACCCTCATTCCTTTGTCTTTCGAAGCGGATATTGACACCAAATTCTTCTTCAATGCCGACACATACATTACAACATGGAGCAAAATAAATTCTCCCGAATTCAAATGAAATTTGACGGACCCAAACCCTTTAACGAGATGAGTGGAATTATCTCCAAGAATGATTTTCAAATTTGACTCCCTCTCTACCAAATTAGAGAGAAATTCCTTATATCCAGAGAAGTGATGAGTGGCTCCAATATCAACCAACCATCCCACGAATCCAGAGGAGATGAACTAGTAAGGGTAGAAATAAGAATATATTCATATTGATTTGCAACATTAATTTCATACCTGGAGAATATTGACTTCTTTTGTCGACGATCTTCTTCGTGATCACTTGGAGCATCTCTTCTTATTCTTTTATCTCTTCTATTGTGGTCATTCCTTCGGTCATCTCTCCTCCTTTGATCATTGAACCTGTTGTTTTTGCTTTTAGTATTGTAGCATGGTCCATTGTTCTTCTCGGGGCAATCTCGAGCATAGTGTCCTTTCTTATGACAGTTGTAGTATTTGATGTGCAAGAATTCCTTCCTTCTATTTGGATTTTGAGGAGGAGGCTTTCTTGAATTTTATGGACCTCCTTTTCCTTTCTTCTTCTTCTTGTCATGAGTGATGAATGAAATAGACTCTCCTTCTTCATGATTTTGAATCCTTCCTCTTGATATCATCCTTGATTCTTCTTGAGTGAGCTTTCCAACAATTTAATTAAATGATGGGAGGACATTGTTATTACTTATAGTAGTAATGAAAGTTTCCCAAATAGGAGGGAGACCTCTTAAAGTCACAATCACCAATTCCCTGTCAGGCAGAGATTCCCCAACTCTTTGCAATTGATTTCTAAGACGAGATATCCTCATTATGTAGGATTGCACAGAATCTCCTTTGTTCATCTGTGTGCCTTTGAGTTGATCTTTCAAGGAGATGATTTCATTCAAATTGTTAACTTCATACATGCCAACTATCTTATCATACATGTCTTTAAACCTTCTAAAGTTTCCAACTTATGCAAGTAAATTATCTTGTAAACAATCAGCTATGATTTGTTTTGCTTTTAACTCACCTTTCTTGTGCTTGTTATTAGCAATAGCGGAAGCATTCTTTGGAGGATCAAGTACTTTTTTTTTAATGTAGTCCAAAACATCATTGTTATCAACTATGATTTCCAACCTAACTTTCCATGCACCAAAATTAAACGAGTCACCCAACTTCTCATTTTCTTTGAAGAAGGAAGACATATTGACTTGGCTAGATTAGCTCTTTCAAAGATTATTGCTTCAATTCTTGTATCCTTTCGGGCTTGTCTTTCAACTTGTATCTGATACCATGTTAAATTTTCAGATTCTTCTATGTTGCATTAATTACTTTAGCCCAATTCAATACTTCAATCTTTCAATTAAGAATTAGTCTTTTCATTCATAAATAATTGAAGATAGAACAATAAATGCATTGACAAAGGAGACAATCGACACATTAATAAGAGACACCAAGTATGGTCAAAGACTAGAGAAAAACCCCACTAGGTGGAAAACCCTTTGAAAATTCTTCTTCTTATTGATTGTCATAACATGTTCAGCAGAGAGTACAATGATCCCAATATAATATCATCAACAAAATAACCAAACAACATTCAGAAATATGTTTCCAGCATTAAAATATATTAAGGACAACTTTTCCTATCTACAGTCAACTTTAGTCTTCGGTCAAATCTGAGTCAAACTTTCCGGTCGCATGTAAGAGGAGTTGTATGACCGATTGAAGTCTTCTAGTCACACCCTTCTACAAGATAACGACTGAGATTGAATTTTCACTGTGACATGCCTGTGATTGTAACCCAAAAACAGAGGCGAGCCTTGGACCCTGTAATTTCGGACCTTCGCGAACTTCTTTTGTCGTCCTTGTCTCAACCCTGTGCGAGCCAATCAATGAAGAAGAGAAGAAGAAGATTCTTGGTGATGTCCAAATGAGCTTGAGGTTACTTGTATTTATAGGCTTCCAAGGGTGACCAATTTTCTTTAGGGCCGACATTGTGCACATGTGGGCTTTCCTTCATAAGTGCACTTTGCCTTAACCGATTTGAGTGATATTTAGGTCGATTTTGGTCCTCTCGAAAAGAGAAATTCAACGTAATCATCATCTCCAACAAATGATTTGTCCAAAGTGGAATTTGACTTTAGTTGCATAATTTAACACAATTTAGTCAACAAAGGGTTAATGTCTATTCGTGATAGTTGAATTACACAAACTTATATTCACTGATAGGAATAGTTAGCATTGAACCTAAGTGAATATGTGTAAGGGGGTTATGAGTTAGTGGGTTTGAAGGTTGGTAGATTAGGGAATATAAGTTAATCTTTCCAAGAATAGTATTATAATATTTCCCTTTGGGTCCTTTAAACCTCCTCCCACACCTTAGTTTGCTCTTCAACACACCATCAATGTTCATCTTCAAGAATGCTTGAGTTGAAGGAGACCAAAACTCTAGGTGATGGGTCCTTATGAGTTAGGTTGTTGTGAATGAGAAGTCTTGGAAAATGATAAATTATTTCCCAGAATGTTTCCATCAATGTTCATCTTCAAGAATGCTTGAGTTGAAGGAGACCAAAACTCTAGGTGATGGGTCCTTAATTGCTATGAATGAGAAGTCTTGGAAAATGTTAAATTATTACCCAAAATGTTTTGCAATGATGAATTATCTAATATTGTTTTGGATTTTCTCCTTAAAATCCTTTGGTATCATTCTTTCCAAATATTACATAATATTATAATAATTATATCATA
>APFE031679870.1:208114-223596 GCA_000404065.3 Pinus taeda | reverse complement strand
CTTAGGGAAAATAAAATATTAATGTGAATTAATATAGAACTGTGTTAAAAGGGTCCAAAAGTCATGGATCAATCCAGACTTAATCTTAGCTATTCATTAGGGACTTAATCTCGACCATTGAATTGTCAACGAGCAAAGTATAAGAGGAAGCTTGAGGGTCACTTAGAGAATACACCGAGTTGATCAAGAATTCGATTTTCTGGGGCACGACTTGCTGAGGAAATTGAATGAGTGATAAGAGTTGCAATTGAGGGGCAGTGGATACAAAAGCAAAGAGGCAAAGAGGGTACCAGGAGAATCAGGGCAGAAGCCGAGAGAGAGGGACATAGAGCCAACTAGAGGCCACACAGAGCCAGCCAGGGCCCATGCAGAGGCAGCGAGGCACTGCGTAGTGCCAGAGAGAGCCAACGTGCATGACACAAAGGATCTAGATGTTGACGCAATGCCTCCAGAGGCTAATGCAGGGTGATTTGGGGTGACGCTAGGCTGGCACTCGGCCAAAGAGGCTGACACAATCCTTACAGACAGACGTTGGAGATTTCATGGGGTAGATTGGAGCTGAGAGTTGTGGGATTGTTCATCCAGGGTTTTAGCTGGAATATATGTCTCTCACTGAGAGGTACTACTATCGAGATCATTCTCTGTTGGGTGAGTCAGTTTGGCACCCAGATTGTATTCTGAAACTGCTTAATAATAAAGCCCTCAAATAGTTGCACCGGTCTTCCCAAGACCATTGTTAGTGATAGGGACAACAAATTTATGGGCATTTTCTGGTAGGGGTTGTTTCGGTTGGTGGGGATAGAGCTTATGCCCAACACTAACTATCACCCACAGACAGACAGGTAGACCAAGATTGTGAACTAGTGGTTGGAAGGGTACCTACGCAACTATGTGATGGGGTAGCAGAGAGCGTGGATAAAGTGGATTCATCTAGGAGAGTTCTGCTACAACACCAATTATCACATGTCGATTGGTATGTCTCCGTTTCAAGCACTCTATGGATATGATGCACTTTCTTTTATGATATGCTATTTGGAGATAGCAAGGCCCCAAGGGCAAAGGATTGGGTTCAAGAGAGCCAAAAGATTCTCTGAGCTCTCAAGGACAACTTGCAAGTGGCTCAAAATCAACAAAAGATGTATGTTGATAGGCACAGGGCGGAGAGACAGTTTGAGGTGGGGCACATGGTGTACCTACATTTGTAGCCCTATAGACAGTCTATGCTAAAGCAGAAGGGGGTAGAAAAGCTTCGACCACGACTTTATGGGCCATATAAGGTGATTAGGAGGGTCAGAGAGGTAGCTTATGATTTGGAGCTACCTTCAAAGAGTCAAATCCACAATGTCTTCCATATCTCATTCTTGAAAAAGGCATTGGGGCAGTAGGTTACAACAACAACCGAGTTTCCTCCACTGGATGATGAGGGGCACTTATTTTTGACACCAAAGTCCATACTGGAGACCAAAGAGAGGAGGTTGAGGAACCAGGTCATTAAGGAGCATTTGGTCAAATGGAAAGATTTCCCAGAAGAGGATGCCACATGGGAGAGTGAGCAGATATTATAGTATCCAAAGAGAGGAGGTTGAGGAACCAAGTCATTAAGGAGCATTTGGTCAAATGGAAAGATTTCCCAGAAGAGGATGCCACATGGGAGAGTGAGCAGATATTATAGTATCCAACTCTACAATTGCTTGGGGACAAGCAACATGTAGGAGGGGAGGACTGTAATGTCCCTTCCTAAATATTTTTGGTAAAATGAAAAACCCAATTTTGTTGATTTTGTCATTTTGGAGTGTAAGGTAAATTTTGGAGAGGCACATAGGAAAAGTGGGCTGAAATATTTTAATTTATTTGTGGAATGTGGCATCCACTCTCTTGCGAAATACACACCACTTGGAAAAGGAGTTCGAATTGCTTAGAGGAGGTTGAAATTGTTGGAGGGACCCACATGAGGCAAAGGACCAACAAGTATAAATAATAGAAGAAGGACATCATTTGGTGCTTTTGATTATTTGACAAACTTTGATGTTGCTCAAGTTGTTCAGCTGAGTCACAAGTGTTTTTTAGCACCAAAGTTTCCCAAGGAGGAAATTCACCCTTCCCTTCATTGGACTACAAGTGCCACCCTAGGAAGGTATCACCATTGTCTTGTGCAGGAAGGGAGAGGCATAACACAACTACCACAAATTTGCTGAGCTGAGTGGGGACGTAAAACCAGAGCCACAATATATTTTGGAGAGTTGTTGTCAGGAATTAGAAGTTACATCCAATTGTTGGACATTACTTGCAGAATTTTCTAGAGGAGAAGAAGGAATTGCAAAGCGAAAGTGAGCCGACCACTCCAATACGAAATTCCTCTGTTGGGCCTAGGTAGTCATTGGTTAGGCATGCATAGTCATTGAGAGGGAATGTTTGTGGGTAGTCTTCTCCAATGGAAATTGGAGCTTGGTTTTTGTGTGGGAGTTAGAAGGGGGTCAAGGGAAATTTTCCATCATTTTAGAGGGTTGTAAAAAAATAATTTCATGCAGGCCGAATTTTACAGGTATTGGAGTGATGGGAATTTGGGGTCAATTTTGGAAAGTCAAAACTATAGGAAACCCTTTTTGGGTTTTCCTGGGTTTTTGGCGAGAACCTCAAATCTAATTTTGTAGAATTTTCTGGGCAGATTTGAGGGGTCAAATCAGGGCCTCAAAACAACCAATAGTTGCAAAATTACTCGGCCAACACAAATTTTCTGATAGGTAAACTCCAATAGCAGTTGGGCATTAGCATATCGACCACCTAAGGCTTATAGATTGCCTTATGAAAGCCCATGTGCACTCTTTCCATTTCACATTGTACTCCAACAATCTATATAATAAAATGGCCCAATTTTGGCGTGTTTGCGAGCATTTTTGGGTTATTGGTGTATTTCAAGCTATATCAATAAAGAACACAAGTCACAAGATGTGAAGGACGAAACATGTTAAGTAATGATTGAACAGATCGTGTGAAACCTCTTTCTTGTGTGACTCACAAGCCAACTCATGCATAATGATGAGACATAATGCAGTGATGGATCGTTAGATCCATAAAGAAGAACAATCATATTTTATGTAGAACAAGAGAAAAGGGAGCTTCAAAACAAACATAATGTAGAATGGTGAAAAATATCTACTAGACATCATCCAGGAGGATAGAAAGGCTGAAAAAATGCCAGTATATGGAGGGTTACTAGAAATTTGCAAGGTGAGGTTAGTGCAATAACGTCTGTAGCCCCCATTTTCCATTCTATATTTAATTTTGGGTGGTAAGATCATGCGGTATATTATTAATATGACAAACAAGATTAATAAACCAAAAGCAAGAACCACAAAACAAATGCAAGGTTAGCTTCTAGTGAAAATGAGTCATGACTAAAAAGATAGAGCTGCAAATTAAAATAAAATTATTGTGAAACATGTACTAAAAGTCTATGTGATGACAATGGAAATTTTTTCTTAACATAGATTCAAATTGTACATTGAAATCATGCATCCATAGTTTCAATATACCATACAATCCCGCTGCTACGATATCTAGATTTGTATTGAGAATTGTTGACCTTGCTGCCTACACCTACCTACAAGTCAGTGAGAAAAGCATTCAACCCCACAAGGCGTGGTTGGTGGCAGGGAACTCAAAGAAGGGGTTGTCACACTAATCCCGACTCTCTCTGTTTGAGCTATCTCCTAGGTTAGATAAAGGGGGTGGTCCTTAATGAAAAGTTTAAAAGATGTGAGTTTCTAGGAGAGCGTTATAGTGAAAATGGATTACTTTTAAGTATTTATGGGAAATATGAAGTGAGCAACTTGAAATAACAATGTCAATCATTAATATGATTAAAAATCATAAAACAAGCCCCTTATAAGGAATTTTCTCAACAATTTAAAGATATATTTGTTCAAAGTAAAATGCAATGCTTTCAAAAGAGAAAACAAAATAACTGTGAAATGTAAATAAGAATTATTAGCACAAGATGTGTAAGATACAAAATGCTTTCGAGAGAATCAACTTTATAAATCAAAACATGTGAAACATATCTTGCCAAAACCCAAAAATTAATAATTAACTTGGAAATGTAAAAGAAAGGAAGTGTTAAACCAAGACACCAATATGCAATTAGACTTAAAACATGAAAAGAAAACACTTGTTTGAAATGATTACAATACTTGCTTTTGGAATATATTTTGCATATGAAAACTCAAACCATCAAAAGACAAGTAAAGTAAATGTAATGGAAAATGATCTTGGTTAATTTTATTATTTAGCTCTACAACAAGATTACAATTTAACTTTTCAATACTCATACCTCACCCTCGCCCAGTAATATGGATCTCACAGTGAGGAGTCAATAGAGGAGTGGAAGATCCCTAAGATGTCTACTTCAACCAACTTATGTTGGAGGTAAAATTTTAATGAAGCTTGGGGTCTTCCTACACTAAAATGCCTAGATGAAATGCAAATTGTGTTAATTCCCCAAATTAAAATAATGATACATGCAAATGCTTCAAAGAGATTGATTTGCAATGCTTTTAAATGAAATAATGTTCAACATAAGTTGCAATTATAATTTCAATTGGAGGAATAAAATTAGCTTACAAGTGTTGCATGTGTTTCATCAATGAATTAAAATGATACAAGTAATTTGTTTGAAAGTAAAATTTGTTTCAAATAGACAATGACAATAAATTGTTCCAATATTCAAGATAATAATGTAGCATAAAATTGAAGCATGTATTCAAGTGCTCATGAAACAATTTACCAAGGTAAATGGAAATGAATCAAAGTTTGTTAAGAATATAAAATGCTTGCATGTAAATGATGAATTGCCTTAAGTAAAGTGTAAGCTTGTAGCTCCAAACAGCAATGAGAAAGAAAATGCAAGGCTCAAATGAAATTGTTACAAACTTTAACTTAATGAAATGTGATAGTGAGATTGTGTTAATTCCCAATTAAAGCATGCATGTAAGTGAATGAAGTATGAAAGCTTAAACCATGCAAATGTCAATCCACCCAAGAGAAACTTCCCTCTAAATGGGGAGATAAGATACCATGGGAGAAATCCCAAGCTCCCACAAGCAAGTTAGACCTTTTATTAATATTACAATGAGAAGAGGGCCCTTCAAAGTTCTCAACTATACTTCAAAGAGAGTCGTCACAATAATTGCTTGAAACTTATACACTAGACCTCCTTTCTTGAGAAAGTAGTGACAAGATCTCACAAAATTTATGCAAGGAAATCAAAGTGTGAGTTTCCTCCAAATGCCCTCAACTTACAGAGAAAATGGGCAACCCTCTAGTGAACTCGACTTGGCCAAAATAAGCCTCAAAAGGGCTCACGATATCCTTGGAAATCGAACCCCCAACACTTTTCAAAGGTCCTGCAAACACTTGTTAGATGTTGCGGGAAGTTGCTCTTCAAAATCTGCCACACGAGTTAACAAACAATCCAAACAATGGTTGCAAAATAAGTTAAATATTAATGGAAAAATCAGTAAAATAAAATGTATATGTACAATTATAATTTACAAAAGGCTAAGCTAAAGAGTGAGAGTAAACTCTCGTCTTTGCTTAGCCATCTTCAAGCTCTTAGATAGTAAATGAAAGAAATGAAGTACAATGTTTTTTTAAAAGAGATTTAAATTTAGAAGTTCTCGGCTTGTGTACAAGCTATGTGTCGAAATCCTGCAAAACCACTTTGTAAGATAAGACTATGAAGGTTCAAAAAACAAATGAGAGCTCCATTAAGAATGTATCAAGAGTGGGTTGGTCTCTCCAGAGACTACCCCTCACGTTTGATTCTGTAATCCCAACAAGATGTTCCCTCTACAAAACTTCAATCAAGAATTAGTTCCATATAGATTTAGCAATAAACAATGATAAAATACTCTAGAGATTTATTTAAAACCAACTAGAGCATTCTATACTTACAGCACACTTCTAAATCAAATGTCAATTCAAAATAGCTCTACATTAACAAATCTACAAGAGCATATTGATTCACTTTCATATTGATAATTTAAAATTCAATCCTCTTCGTGGAGAAGATCAACTTAGTTTTCTTTTTTTAAATATAAGTTGCAGAGGTATGATATTGAGAAATTAACTGCTAGGAGTTATAATGGCATGGGTCTTTTCAGCTAGAAAATAAAGGGCACCCTAGAGAATTTGCACTTGAGAATGTATACTTTCAGCTTATTCCTAGAGCATTATCTAATTCTCAACAACAATTACTACTACCTAAGTATGCTTCCTTACATGGGGTGGAAGGTTGGGTATATATTATAGTTAGAGATCAACATGACTGTTGTTTTCTACAAAAATGTTAAGCATGGGTGTAATTGGACATTGGTTGGGGTTCCATGCTCATAAGGATTTATGGACTCATGCAACTCATAGAACATGTGTGCTTTCAATATAGAAAAGAACCAACATCAATGGAGCTATTTATGTGAAACGAATAGTAGCAACAAGCTATAGAAAGCTCATATCATGCAACAAAGTGCTAGAAGTACCTAATTATGCTCTCAGGAGGAAGCAAGTTCAATTCTGGAAGTTACTGCAGGAACTTCCTACAACCAGACATTTTGAGGATTTCCTATAGCATCCTATTTTCATATGAGATTTTCGCAACACATTTGCATTCAATTGAATCTAAAATAAAGATTATACAACATGATATTTTACCCACATAGAAATTTGAGTAACATGCAAAGAACATTTCAAGGAAGTGCATAATGAGGAATTTATGGAAATTTTTTTAAATAAGATTTTTACATAAATTCCAAAAATTCCTATAGTTTGCAAATTACAAAAGAATATTGACATTTTTGTACCAACACTCATGTTGGTCATGATAGATTCCTTCTCTTTTCTAATAGTCATTGGATGTCTAGAAAATAGCTTCAGACTCCAACATGTGTGTGATAGTATTTGAAAATGATAAAGGAGGTATGGAAGGAAGCCAAGGTTACACAAAGTGACACCTTCAAACTTACCAACAATTTACAAAAGCTAGATAGGTTTAAAAGAAAGAGGATTAATGAGTGAAAGCATTTGTTGTAAATTGTGATTTTTTTTTTTTTAATTTTAGAGAGATCAGCTACAGTAAAGCTTTTTGTGTTCTTTACAGGATTCAATTTGTTAATCTTGCAGGCTCTTTATTCAATATCGTGTGATAGAATCAATTTTGGTTTCTCTAAAGGCTTGTTCGAACATAGGATGCTAGTGGAAGGGCTTTCTGGTTTTTCTATTATTTTCTTTTAGGTTGGTTGTAGTGCATTGGTAGAAGAATCGATTTCGGTTAATGATGAGCTTCTTTGACAAAGTCAAACTTTTAAGACTGGAAATATACTTGCAAGAGAAGAATTCAAGTCGTTTTTAGAAGGAATGATATACAACTCCTTCTGTTCTAAGGAATTGTACAAACAAAATAAGATGCACATCAAATTCCTAAAGGAATAAAGTTGTTCAACAAAGATACCAAAGTCTGAGGAGAAACATTTTAGGAAAAATACAAATCGAACTTGATTTGGCCATCTTTGCATCTACGTTAAGAAAATTTTATTACTAACAAAGTTGAATATCTATAAGCAAGTAATAAAACTTCAGAACAAGTTTGTAAAAATCAGACAACAAACATTGTCGAGGATAATTAAGAAAAACTCCAAGGGCCAAAACATTTTAGAATGAGCTGCAGGTGAAGAAATAAGTACATGGAATTGACATCAGGGGGATATAGTGATTTATATATGCCAAAAGAGTTTATGAGTCTCGCTGAGAGCAAAAGCCCACTCAAATCAATGTAGAGAAAATGATCTTCCAGGAGTAGTAGATACCCAAAAATGCATCAATCATAAAGTGCCTAGCATCAACTGCAAAAGGCATTGATGGGCTCAAGCAAAGAACTTGAAATGGGGAAAATAATTCCTTACATTGCATTAATGGGCTCAAGCAAAGCACATTGCATCCATACTCAACCAAATGGCCATATGGGGTTTTCCAAAAGTGTGGACAATAATAAAATCACAACGAAAGAAAGGTTGTTAATGAATTTCGGCTAGATTTCAATAATAAGATAAATTGGGATGTATGCACAATGAAGAAACTCCAAGTAGACAGGAGGAAATTGTTTCACTCGAGGAACACATAACACCAATGTTGTTATACAAGCGTGAGGCATGAGAACTGTTACCCACCATTTTATGGGTGATATCCCTAGGAGAAATTTTTTCTCAAAGATGGTCCTTAACCGGTAGCCAGCAACCCCTTGTAGCCACTAGCTAGTTCATTGTGCCATTTCTCCACCACCTCAGCTAGCCACCTGAAGGTATGCCTTGTCATTTGGTATTTGAGTATTGTAGTTTGCTTATCATGGACACTTTTGGGCATGGATTAATGGGGAATTCAGAGGAAATAATGGGCGAAGTCCGTTCTCTTGTCACCTATACCCCTTTTGGATACTAACCTTGGATTTTAGTCCCATGGGATCTCTTTTACTCACCATTTGGCTTTAGGGATGGTATTTCACGGGAAACCCTGATTTTGGTTTCGTGGTCCCACTCTGTTATCCACATACCTTATCCCCTTTCCACTCATTACTACCTCATTCATCATTTCTCCCACTGGGTCCACATAGGGCTAGCTCACCCCTTCCCCTTGCCCACACCTTTGGTCAAGCCTGAAATGATGCCTCAGAGGTTGATGCAGCTAAAAAGAAAGATAAAAGCATATTTGCCCACATTCAACAGAAAAAAATATACCACAAAATGCAAAAGATGGTCGGGACAAACACATTTAGCACATGGGAAAAAGCCAAAACATGAGTTCTACCCCATCATCATGGCCATCACCGTGGTTCCTATAGCTTCTATGAGCTTCCTTCATCATATAAAGACCCATGATTTTCCCAACCCCCTAAGTCACAATGAATCGCCCTACCCTAAAAAAGGGTATCCACTGTTATATCTCATGCATCACGCTCTTACCCCTTGAGCCCCAAGTAGTTATAAAAAAAAATCATAAAAAGGCAAAAGGCATATAAAGAATGGTGGAAAAATCAAGGCCAGGACACCTCATGTACCACTATTGCTCCCTCTTATACATTATAAACCCAAGTGTGAGCTTCTTTTTTATTGGATACCCTTATAACCCAACATGGGGCCGAGGGCTTCCCCTTCTCATCCCCTACTTCATTCACCTATTTGTCACATGTCACCACCTTTTAAATGGTGTACCTTGAACATATTATCCCCTTTAGACGTATAAACCACCTAATAGGATATTTGGTTAGCCCCGTTTGGAGTTTAGGAGACATTGGCACATCCCGAAGCCCATTGTGGAGACACAAGCCATTATGAAGTCCCCACTTGTGGTCCATGGTTGGTAAGTTCATTTACTTTATTTCCCTAATGAATTGTTGTACTAGAAGGCTAAAGGATGCATTTGATCTTATGCAGAATTTCAGGTGGTTTCCATCTTGGATTTGGTCTCCTTATAGGGGGTCCTAATTCTCCAGAGGGCTACATTGATGCATGTAGGATGTGTGTTGAGATCCACGAGACTTCATGGATCCCCAAGGATGATCAAAGATGCTAAAGATAGTCCCATTGGACGAGGATGATGCACCTAGTTCACCTTTGCCCAACCAACCGCAAAGATGTTCCGTGCACTTGGCAGTTGACCTAAGACTTGTAGGATGATGTGGCATCCACTACACCATCATCAAAGCCATTGCTGATGGTCTACAAGCATCCTTAACTCATTTGGATACCCATGAGGTCATTATTGTGCCCCCACAACCATTCAGATCACCACAGGTTTATTGTTTGGAGAACAAAGGGCCAACCCCTTGTCCATCACTTTTTAGGGTCCTACTCTTCATTATGGCACCAATGGACCTCATTAGGCCTATTAGAGGGCCCTACAACATGCATAGATTATTATTTGACCTCTTGAGAGGCTTATTCTTTCATTTGTATGCTAGTTTCGTGGGCTTGTCACCAAAAGCTAGATTATTAGAACATCATTTTATTTTTGGGGCTTATGTAGGCCAAGGAGGATAATTTGAACTCCTCATTAGTGTATAAATGCAAGTGAATGAGTTAATTTGCTCATCATCACTTTTGATTGGGTCTCTTTTTTCTCTTGAGAATTTCACACTTTTCTCTTGGAGCATGAATTAAAACTTTATGGATGAATTTTCATGTGTGGATTTGGTTTATCTTGTCTTGGAGCTTCTCTATTGTCAAATCATAGATGGTTTTATATACTCTATTATATGTAAGTACATGCTTTTACTGCTGTTCTTGTTTTACTTTGTCATATACATTGTACTGGGACTTTTGCTATTTTTAGCGCTAATTGTTGCATGCATTTATTGCTTAAATGATGGAATTTGTCTTTATATAACATCTCTCAATGTACGGGCCATGTAATGTGAGTGAAATATCCTAGGGGACTATCAACGAATTTATCTTGATAAGCCATCACCTTTTGCACATCGAAGTATAAAAGCCGCAAGATTGCTTCTCTTTGACCTAGAAGGCTAGAGAAGTAGTCTTGAGGCCTTCTTAACTAGGAACCGAAGGTCCTCGCTCCCAATACTGAGGCACTAATCTGTGGAGTAGTCTTTAGGCCTCATATACTCCATTCTCCCAAGACTAAGGCACTAATCTACCAAAATGTGGTCACCTAAAATCAACTTCTTTTCACATTTTCCTAGGCCTAGCCAAGTTGGGTCACCTAAGGCATCATTTTCCTGACAAACTATCCCTCCAAAATGTTTGATCTCCTGGCCTCTCTTGCGCTGGTGTCTCCTCAATACCTCCTCCAAATTTGAGGCCATTCCAACAATGGGGTTGTGAGAAAATCCAAGCCCTAGCTTCGAGACCAAACTTTTCCCTAGCATCCCTAAAGGCTAGTGCCTCATAGGATCAATTTAACACCTTTGAGTGAATATTATTTCTTTGATCCTTTCCTCCACCTTGTCTAGGTTTGGAACATCATTGATGCTAAAATCTCACCTCTTATCCTACGCAGGGTCCACCTGGTCCCGTGTGGTCCCACTCCTTTGAAAAGAAAATTCTTCAAGAAAGAAAGCAAGCAAGCTCCATTCTTCAACCTTTTCTGGAAAAGGATTATCTGGGTCACTTTATATCCATTTGTCGATTTATCCTTCATTTATGACTCCATATATACCATGTTTCCTCCCATTAATGATAGTTCGTAAATAGCAAGGAGCCTTAGCTGAGGTGACAATGGGCTAAGTCTCCACTTGTTGCCCTTGGTCTAGCATTTGACCTTTTAGGAATCCCCTTTAGGTCTCCTACTAGTTTCACTAGGAACAAGAACCAAGCACTGCTCGAGAAACTGGAGGAATCATATTGAGATAATAAAGGAACACATGATGACAACTTTTCATAAAATATAGGTAACGACTCCATATCAAACACTTCTCATAGAAATAAGATTATGCCCAAGGAAGATAATACTATGTAGACAAGTTGTGGAAACTACAGACAACAAAAAGATGACCAACAAGATCCACCATGAAAATTTCAAATGAGTATAATAAATTGGACCATTAATGTAAGAGGCGGTTTGATAACTGGTATATAGCACAAGAAAGTTGCTTGGTATATAAATAGGAGCTAAAAATCCACATACTAGAATGTTACAGTAAAGGTAAGTGGAAAAGAAACCCCAAGAGGAGGCAACAATGCTACAAGCATAATTTCATCCTGTAGGGAGAAAACAAAATTCAGGACTACTTGAAACTAAATCTCCAATGGAGAGAAAACCAAATTTTGGCCTGATTAAGCACCAACTCACACTAATTAATACGTGAGATAGGAAGATTGAAAGAACCTAATGGGAATAGGAAAAAAGGAGCAACATTTCCTACTAAATTGTGATGCATATAACTACATACAGAAGGGAGCAAAAATAGAGATCAGTAATTCCAAGGGAACATTCTAGGAGCACGTGTAAAGGAAACAACAAAGAGAGCCTCAAAGATTTACCAAAAGAAAATCTAGCTAGGTAGCTGGGTTGGGAGACCTACCCATGGGGACAAGTCCAAATGACTAATCCAAAACTTCTTTGTAGGACACATTGGATCATGGGCCTTAAATTTATTTTTGTTTCCTTTATACAATGGAATGTTTCACCATTTCTAAGCCTTTCTTTCCCATAGGCTAGTTGTCGTCGTTGACATTTTAGCAAACTTCACTTCCACTTTTTATCCATGTATAAATTTTAGTACATGTCAAACAAATGAAATTTACAAAATCATTGCAATCAAAGGTTAATCATCTTCTGTCATAGAACTTGCTTTAATTTATCTGTCATTTAAAGTGGCTTTTGAAAAATGTATTTGTTGCAGCCAAAAGTCCCCATAGTCAGTAACAAAGATACATACGTTCAACTTCATGGGTTTGAACCTTTCACTAAAAGTAAATTGAAGCAATGCCATGGACAATTCAAAAACTTCATCTCAATTTTATAGGACTTAATTTTATCTATATGCCAGTGAGAGGTGACCCTCACGACTTGTAGTTGCTAAGTCAAAGGTTCACAAGTTTATGGTGATTGGATCAATATTGCTAAAGTTAGTATTCATTAGTTGAAAGATATGAAACAACTTCACTAATTGATTCATTCTTCCACTAAATTGCCTCTCTACCCATATAGACTAAAAGTATATTAATGCTCTCTCAATAACAGGGCATGCTAGCTTTAGGAAGGAATTCAAAATAAAATCAATATGCAAGGTGAGTTTTGGAGTTTAACTTAAAAAGTACAAATAAACAAGACAAGCACACATGTTAAGATATTAAATTTTTTACCAAATCTAACATCAAACACAAAAAAAAAATGATATGCTCATTTCCAATAACATTGATAGAACAATATAATTGATGACTTTGTTAATTGAGCTATACATATTTTTATGGAATGGCCTTGTAGATTTATAAGGAAAAAAAAAACTACATGCCTTGGAAAAGACCCCCACATAGGATTGTACTCATAACGTATTTAATTTTCCTTTAGAGAATTGTAGTGGTGAGAAGTTATATTTCATTTAGTCATTACTTGCTTCTCAAAAAAAAAAATTTGTAGCTACTCATTACCTGCTTCTTGACAAATCGACAACCTAGATAGTTGACAGTTTCAATGCAATATGAGAATAGTATGTCTACTTGAAGCATCCATGAAATGTAGTGACGGAGCTTCTTTTAAGGCTAATAAAATGTCCTTTTTGCTTCATGAGGTAGGTCCAGACAATCCAGACCATTACTTGCCAAAGTCAACAACCTGAATGTCCAACATAAGAAACATAAGAAGATTTACATTTAAGAGCACAAAACAACACGTCCTCTTCAAAGAATATGTTTGATTAAATGAATGACCTGTCGAATCCAAGGGATGATTAAATCCAAGTGTTTATGCTTCATCAAGAACTGCACAATACTTTGCAACATTTCAATAATGGTCCCTTTTTACAAGTTCTCCAGGACTGAGCCAACCCAATTCATAAGCCTAAACAATAAGAGATCATTCCTAGTATAAAGGACTTCAACAAATGCAGAGTCTACATCTCATGTTTGTAGAAGCTCTACAACACATGTCCAAACACTCCAGAAAATAGTACCATGTCTTAATCTACTAGAAGATAATTTTTCAGTGATAGTGTCCAGAGTATTTGGGCGTGAATTTTGTCTTAGAAATTCCAACTCTGTTTTTCCATCCTTCCCTGCAACCCATATAGCAGAGATACCAAATATCCTCAATTAATAGTCTGGAGATTGATATCCAATCACTGTTTAGGCAGATTCCATTGCATTTGTTGGATATCCCATTTACGAAGGATGTTCCATGTGAGTTATTCTGGGGTTCAGGTATTTGATGTAATGGAAATCCCCAATTGGTAGAGCAATAAAAACACATTCGTGAGAGATCATGTTGTTAGTCGTAAGGGAGACAGTTGAGGAAGGATACCAACCACACAACCTTAGCCAAATGTATTTGTACCATAGCTCAGTTTAGGGCTATTAATCTCAGGGTCATTACCCAGGCCAACATTTCGTTCAACTCGCACTTCCCAGATTCCATTTGGGGCGCAACAATGGACACAACCCACATCTTATGGGGTGGGCCACCTCTATCTATCATCCTCGATTCCACTTCCCTCTAACAAGCACCAACACAGGGCCGACCAGGGAGAGGCACGATCAAACTGTAAATGCAAACCCCTAAAATCCAGGATGAATTAAACCATAAAATGGTAGAAGGTGAATTTACAGTGATGGTAGAGGGAAAAATAGCCCCTAACCAATGCCATTTCTAGAAATCAATGCAATGGGAAGAAAATCCCAATTGCAAACAATTTTTTCAAGGCAAATTGGGGGCTTGAATCAAAATTTTGGAGAGGTGAAATTCATTTTATCCGACTTATTTTCCATAATAATTGCGGCGAAAATAAATATTTATTTATTTTTAAATAATTTTTGGGTGAACTATAGAAAAATGATGTAATATAAAAAAAATTCCCCTCCAAGATATAAAATCCTTTGAATTTTGCCCTTGGGCTAAGTTTCACCCCTAAAATTTTCGATGGAGCCCTCCATAGAACCAAACCCTCTCGATACTTCCTAGCCCTTGACTTCATTGTGACGAAAAGTTTGTCGATACCCAAAATGCAGAATCCAAGATAACCCCCCTCTGTCGCCATGGATGAGAGTAATCATGAGTAACAAGAGATGGCGACTTTGCTCCCTTACTTGTGACCGATAGTGACATCTAGCAAAAAAAACAAAAGGAAACAAAAACCTAACAGTGCTTGTGTTCTTAATGATTCAGAATACCAAAAATACTTAAAAATTGGAAACGAAACTTTAATATAATGAATAGATTATTCAATATTAAATTTTAGATCAATGAAACTTTGTGAGGATATCTCTATTTCCCAAAGACTCGAACACCACTATTGTTTCAAAGATTGAACTTTCTTATGAGTTCATTTAGGTCTCAATGGCACATTGCCTCACCCATGTAGAAACACATTGCATGGTCCATTTCTTGTTCCAACACCTTTTCCAAATAATGTCTTATCCATCCGTTCCTCCATTCAACCTTGAATGTCAGGGGATAGTTATAAAAAACACTAACATATTTGCACTATATACCTTAGATTTTGAATCCACTTTTTTCATTTTTCTTTACCCATTGCTTTAAATAAAAGTGTAATGACGAAATCATCTTTATAAATGAACCTAGGGAACAATGAATAAAAATCACCATCAAGGAGAAGAAGAAATAGATACATTTTAACCATTAAAATATTAATAAAAAAATAGATAACTTTTTAACAATTAAAATATAGATTAATGACACTATCTACCATTTACACCACCTACATATAAACATTTAAAAGCGACAACAATAATTTAAAAAATATA